>JAPXFQ010002913.1:0-256377 GCA_028564705.1 Apricaphanius iberus
GCTGATGGTCCATCCCAGATGTTTCTACTGGGTGATGGTCCATCCCAGATGTTACCACTGGGTGATGGTCCATCCCGGATGTTACCACTGGCTGATGGTCTATCCCAGATGTTTCTACTGAGTGATGGTCCATCCCAGATGTTACCACTGGGTGATGGTTCATCCCAGATGTTTCAACTGGGTGATGGTCCATCCCAGATGTTACAACTGGGTGATGGTCCAATCCAGATGTTTACAACTGGGTGATGGTCCATCCCAGATGTTTCAACTGGGTGATGGTCCATCCCAGATGTTTCAACTGGGTGATGGTCCATCCCAGATGTTTCTACTGGGTGATGGTCCATCCCAGATGTTACCATGGGTGAACGGTCCATCCCAGATGTTTCAACTGGGTGATGGTCCATCCCAGATGTTTCCATGGGTGATGGTCCATCTCAGATGTTACAACTGGGTGATGGTCCATCCCAGATGTTTCTACTGGGTGATGGTTCATCCCAGATGTTACCACTGGGTGATGGTCCATCCCAGATGTTACCACTGGCTGATGGTCCATCCCAGATGTCACCACTGGGTGATGGTCCATCCCAGATGTCTCCACTGGGTGATGGTTCATCCCAGATGTTTCCACTGGGTGATGGTCCATCCCAGATGTTTCAACTGGGTGATGGTCCATCCCAGATGTTACAACTGGGTGATGGTCCATCCCAGATGTTTCCACTGGGCGATGGTCCATCCCAGATGTTTCTACTGGGTGATGGTCCATCCCAGATGTCTCTACTGACTGATGGTCGATCCCAGATGTTACCACTGGCTGATGGTCCATCCCAGATGTTTCTACTGGGTGATGGTCCATCCCGGATGTTAACACTGGGTGATGGTCCATCCCAGATGTTACCACTGGCTGATGGTCCATCCCAGATGTTACCACTGGGTGATGGTTCATCCCAGATGTTACCACTGGGTGATGGTTCATCCCAGATGTTTCAACTGGGTGATGGTCCATCCCAGATGTTACAACTGGGTGATGGTCCATCCCAGATGTTTCAACTGGGTGATGGTCCATCCCAGATGTTTCAACTGGGTGATGGTCCATCCCAGATGTTTCTACTGGGTGATGGTCCATCCCAGATGTTACCACTGGGTGACGGTCCATCTCAGATGTTTCAACTGGGTGATGGTCCATCGCAGATGTTTCCACTGGGTGATGGTCCATCTCAGATGTTACAACTGGGTGATGGTCCATCCCAGATGTTTCTACTGGGTGATGGTTCATCCCAGATGTTACCACTGGCTGATGGTCGATCCCAGATGTTACCACTGGCTGATGGTCCATCCCAGATGTCACCACTGGGTGATGGTCCATCCCAGATGTCTCCACTGGGTGATGGTCCATCCCAGATGTTTCCACTGGGTGATGGTCCATCTCAGATGTTACAACTGGCTGATGGTCCATCCCAGATGTTTCTACTGGGTGATGGTCCATCCCGGATATTACCACTGGCTGATGGTCTATCCCAGATGTTTCTACTGAGTGATGGTCCATCCCAGATGTTACCACTGGGTGATGGTCCATCCCAGATGTTACAACTTGGTGATGGTCCATCCCAGATGTTACAACTTGGTGATGGTCCATCCCAGATGTTACAACTGGGTGATGGTCCATCCCAGATGTTACAACTGGGTGATGGTCCATCCCAGATGTTACAACTTGGTGATGGTCCATCCCAGATGTTACAACTTGGTGATGGTCCATCCCAGATGTTACAACTGGGTGATGGTCCATCCCAGATGTTACAACTGGGTGATGGTCCATCCCAGATGTTTCAACTGGGTGATGGTCCATCCCAGATGTTTCCACTGGGCGATGGTCCATCCCAGATGTTTCTACTGGGTGATGGTCCATCCCAGATGTCTCTACTGACTGATGGTCGATCCCAGATGTTACCACTGGCTGATGGTCCATCCCAGATGTTTCTACTGGGTGATGGTCCATCCCGGATGTTAACACTGGGTGATGGTCCATCCCAGATGTTACCACTGGCTGATGGTCTATCCCAGATGTTTCTACTGAGTGATGGTCCATCCCAGATGTTACCACTGGGTGATGGTTCATCCCAGATGTTACCACTGGGTGATGGTTCATCCCAGATGTTTCAACTGGGTGATGGTCCATCCCAGATGTTACAACTGGGTGATGGTCCATCCCAGATGTTTCAACTGGGTGATGGTCCATCCCAGATGTTTCAACTGGGTGATGGTCCATCCCAGATGTTTCAACTGGTCCATCCCAGATGTTTCCACTGGTCCATCCCAGATGTTTCCACTGGTCCATCCCAGATGTTTCAACTGGGTGATGGTCCATCCCAGATGTTTCCACTGGTCCATCCCAGATGTTACCACTGGGTGATGGTCCATCCCAGATGTTTCTACTGGGTGATGGTTCATCCCAGATGTTACCACTGGCTGATGGTCGATCCCAGATGTTACCACTGGCTGATGGTCCATCCCAGATGTCACCACTGGGTGATGGTCCATCCCAGATGTCTCCACTGGGTGATGGTCCATCCCAGATGTTTCCACTGGGTGATGGTCCATCTCAGATGTTACAACTGGCTGATGGTCCATCCCAGATGTTTCTACTGGGTGATGGTCCATCCCGGATATTACCACTGGGTGATGGTCCATCCCGGATGTTACCACTGGCTGATGGTCTATCCCAGATGTTTCTACTGAGTGATGGTCCATCCCAGATGTTACCACTGGGTGATGGTCCATCCCAGATGTTACAACTTGGTGATGGTCCATCCCAGATGTTACAACTTGGTGATGGTCCATCCCAGATGTTACAACTGGGTGATGGTCCATCCCAGATGTTTCAACTGGGTGATGGTCCATCCCAGATGTTTCAACTGGGTGATGGTCCATCCCAGATGTTTCAACTGGGTGATGGTCCATCCCAGATGTTTCAACTGGGTGATGGTCCATCCCAGATGTTTCAACTGGGTGATGGTCCATTCCAGATGTTACCACTGGGTGATGGTCCATCCCAGATGTTTCTACTGGGTGATGGTCCATCCCAGATGTTAACACTGGGTGATGGTCCATCCCAGATGTTAACACTGGGTGATGGTCCATCCCAGATGTTACAACTGGGTGATGGTCCATCCCAGATGTTTCAACTGGGTGATGGTCCATTCCAGATGTTACCACTGGGTGATGGTCCATCCCAGATGTTTCTACTGGGTGATGGTTCATCCCAGATGTTACCACTGGCTGATGGTCGATCCCAGATGTCACCACTGGCTGATGGTCGATCCCAGATGTCACCACTGGCTGATGGTCCATCCCAGATGTTACCACTGGCTGATGGTCCATCCCAGATGTTACCACTGGCTGATGGTCCATCCCAGATGTTTCAACTGGGTGACGGTCCATCCCAGATATTTCTACTGGGTGACGGTCCATCCCAGACGTTTCTACTGGGTGACGGTCCATCCCAGATGTTACCACTGGGTGATGGTTCATCCCAGATGTCACCACTGGGTGATGGTCCATCTCAGATGTCTCAACTGGGTGATGGTCCATCCCAGATGTTTCAACTGGGTGATGGTCCATCCCAGATGTTTCCACTGGGTGATGGTCCATCCCAGATGTTACAACTGGGTGATGGTCCATCCCAGATGTCACCACTGGGTGATGGTCCATCCCAGATGTCACCACTGGGTGATGGTCCATCCCAGATGTCACCACTGGGTGATGGTCCATCCCAGATGTTACCACTGGGTGATGGTCCATCCCAGATGCCTCTCAGCCCAGAGAAGTCCACGGAGCTTCTGGACTCTGTTAACATAGAGCTTCCTTTTGACCCGGTCCAGTTCTAAGTGGTATCAGTGGATGTAACTACATATTGTGGTACCTGCCAAAGGTTTACCAAAGTATTCCTGAGCCCATTTGGTGATATCTCTGATAGATGAATGATGATTCTTGATGCAGCGCCACCTGAGGGATCAGAGATCACAGTTGTTCAGCTTAGGGTGGCACCATTGTCCTTTACGCACTGAAATTCCTCCAGATTTCCTGTAGCTTTTAATGATGTTATGAACTGTTGAAGGTGAAATAAACAAATCTCATATGTCTTTGACGAACTTTTTTTTAAAACATTTTTTATTTTATTTATTTATTTAATAGGGGCAGAACAAAAAGCATGGTTACAAAATAACTGATGCCATGTTCATAGGCCTTATAGCTAACAGCTATTTCACAGACCTGGTCCATAAGACACAAAAACACATACTAAACCTACAGTCAATACAAAACATAAAAGACAATCAAATATAATACACTTCTGGCGTGTCCACAAACTTGAGTCAGTTTGAGCCATTGTTTAACTTTACTTTTAAACTCGTTCAGGTCTGTTAAAGTTTTCAGATCAGCAGGTAAAGTATTCCAGATCTGTGGCCCTTGTACTGCGAACGCTGTCTTATTAAAATTTTCAAAACTTAAAAGATTATGCTTCTAATGAATTCTGCAGTAGTGCCACATCATGTGCTTTTTATCAAGCACTTTCAAAGCTTGTTTGTACAGGGAGATCACACCTTTCATAGTGGACTGGTTAGCTTGGCCCCACACAGTGATACAATATGAAAAATTAGACAAGATTATTGTGTGAAAGTACAACTTGGCTGCACTAATTGACAGGCAAGATCTTATTAGACGAAAACAATTCAAATTAATCCTAATAGTCTTAGTTATTTTCTTTACATGAGCTCCAAATTTAAGATGGGAGTCCACAACTACTCCAAGATATTTGAATTCATCTACTCTTTCAATATTATTATTTATTTGTATCTGAAAGCTGTCCATAGACTTTTTCCTCATTGAAAAACACATAGACACTGTTTTAGAACAATTTAAAGACGGACAATTATCCTCCAGCCACTGAGAGACCCTGATCATTTGTCTGTTTAGCAGCTCTGCAGCTTTCTGTGGAGTCTTTGCTGAGACATAGATGACAGTGTCGTCAGCATACAGCTGGCACTCAGCCTCAGTGTAAATGGCTGGAAGGTCATTAATGTAAATACAAAATAAGATGGGACCCAGGATGGAACCTTGTGGTATCCCCATTTTGTATTCCTGAGGTGCAGACATAGTGCCACTGATTTTCTCACTCTGTATCCTAGAATCCAAATATTATGTAAACCAGCTAAGAGTTTGTTCTGAAAAATTAAACTGCTTTAATTTATGCATGAGGATAAGGTGGTTGACGGTGTCAAAGGCCTTACGAAGCTCTAAGAACACTGCTCCAACCACATTCCCTGTGTCCAGGGCTTTTTTAATGGTATCTGTTAAGTAACAGGTAGCTATTTCTGTTGAACATTTTAGTCTAAAGCCGAACTGCTTCGGATCACTTTTTTCTAGTACCTTGGAAAAAATTTGCAGAATTGAAATTGGCCTGTAATTACACGCTTGATCAGGATCTCCAGCTTTAAAAGTTGGGCTGATAAGACCATGTTTTAATTTCTGTGGAAATTTGTCACTAATGATTGACAGGTTTACCAGATGGGTCAGGGGGGCAGATAAAGAATCTTTGTGCTTTCTGAGAAAGTCAGAGTCTAATCCGAATACTTCTTTGGCTTTAGATGGTCTAAGATGACCAATTATTTGTTTAAAACTAGCCTCATTTGTTTGTGCTATAGAAAATATATTTTCCAGTGGGCTTGGTGGTTTTTAATTGAGCTCTATTGATTTAAAAGATGCTGCTATTTGTTCCACTGATGTCACAAAATGGGTATTGAGCAAAGAAGCCCTTTTCATATGGTCAGTAATCAATTTGCCATCGATATTTATTTGTGTTATGGCTCTGGCTTCTTGTTTGGAATCATTTTTAGTCAGTCTATGTATATGTTTCCAAAGGCAAGCACTTTTTCCTTTGGATTCTTCCATCAAGTGCACAAAGTATGCAGTTTTAGCTTTTCGCATCTCACTTTATTTTCTAAGGCTTTTAAAAATTGCATTGTCTGTGTTTAATTTTAAGTTTTCTTTTTTATGAGCGAGATCTCTTTGTTTCATTAATTGACATAATTTGCTAGTAATCCATGGTATACCTGCCGTTTTTTCCTAATTTTAATGGGATTTGTATACTTTTGAATTAATTGTGCTACATTATTTGTCAACATATTGCAATAATTATCTAAATCATGCATTTTAAGTTCTGGCTCCCAATTAATATTGCGCATATCATTGTCGAGATGAGGCATATCATTTTTCCTTTTGCCTTTTGTTATTTAAGTAACTGAATTTTGAGTAAGACACTGCAGCCGTTTCTTAGTCAGTTTCCTTGATATTAGTGTCCAATTATGGTCAGATAACCAGTAACAAGATTATAGGCCTTCATAACTCGTTCTGGCTTATTTGGCTTAACATAAGGTTTATTTGAGTTTGACTTGTTTTTGTTAGTCTTGTAGGGCCCTTTGTTAATTCATGTAATTTATATTCTGATGTTATTGCTTTTAATTTTTGTTTTCCATATTTATCTAGCCAATTAATGTTGAAATCTCCCAGCACAAATATTTCACTCTCACCTTTTAACTGTTTCAATAATTTTTCCCACACATCTGTTGGCGAACTGGTGATCCTCAGTCCATCCTTGCTCCTAAAGGACTAGACCAGTCTTGGATGCTGCTTTCATACCAAATCATAATTACAATCACCTGTTGACATCACTTGTTTCATATCACATCATTATTTAACCAGTTCACCTGATTACCAGCCCTAAATTGCTCCTGTCCCAACCTTGTCCCAAATGTGTTGCAGGTCTGAATGACAGTAAAGGTTGTAGATTAAAAAATGAAATGAAGTTGAGAAGAACCAACATGAAATATTTTGTGTTGATATTGTTTGCAATGAAAGGCAAGTCAAACTAATTTCCAAATCACTATGTTGGTAAGAATTTTCCATAAAAGCTGACAGACATCCCTTTGCACCACTCTCAGCACATTCTCAATGGTCTGTGGCCAGTGATGACACACAGAGCTGATAAAATAGCTGTGACACAGGAAATTGTTGTCACTCCCTGCTCAGTCACTGAGCCAGTCGCTAGCAGAATTCCTCTCTTTTGGTTCCGATCAACTCTTTTAGGAAAGAATTTCCCTGATAACGTAAAAGTATTACCTGCAGACTGCAAGTCTTCTGGCATTTGAGCTATTCCAAGAAACCTCTCTGAGTACAGGCCTGACTCAGGTCATCACAAAGTCGGCTGTGCACACCTCTGTTCCTAAAAGACTCCACCTTTTTTTCCCATTTTCCCCATCGTTTGTCTTGACCATCAGCATGAACAGAAGATCATCATCAAGGTAACAAAACATGATCTCAGTTTGGATCTCATGAGTTTATTTATTTGTAATTGTTAAACCACCATTAGTTTGTCGCACACCAGTTCTGAGCTGCTGGTTTACTGGTTGTCCCAAAAACTCATGTTACATCTCCTCTCCTTCGCTTGACTGGCAGCACTGTTCCCGTGGACCAAACTGTGTTGTTCCATAGAGTTGATTGTGGGACTAATGAACATTAGATTTTATGACCCCCCCCCCCCCCCCCCACCCCTTGAACTAAATGTGTCAGTGTTATTTGTTCGATTTGGTTTCATTTATCCATTCTCTAAGATCGTTTGGTAGTTTGTAGGTTGCATGCCTAGAATAGATGGGAATTGTTGACAAAAATATTTAGCTGTAACATTAATCTGTTTTGTTAAAAACCATTTTTATATTTGAAGGAGAACCTTCTGTGTTTTGATTCAGTGTGTGCCTGTAGTTTCTCGTCCCATTGCTTGAGCTCACTTCTTTCCTAAGAGAGACCGAGTTTTATAATATAGGAGTGGTGCTCCAGCTTTTACTTCATAAATCAATTACATCATTGAATCTATTCAGTAGTTATATCAATAACAACTTATTGATCATAACTTTTCCTCTTGCTGGAAACCAGACATTATATTGCTCATAATCTTTGCTTCATTGTCTAACATACTACTTTCTTTTTTTATTTGCGTTTTCCATGCTGTCCCAACTTTTGCTGATTTGGGTTGCTAAATTCTTATATGTTATTGTTTATATAATTCTTGCTCTCTGATTGGTTCATAATCATTCAACTTGGCAAGAAGTTGGTGTTAAATCCTTGGACTTTAACTGCTGGCTGGGGTAGACGGTCACTGACCTCCCAGTGACTGGACAACACTGGAACAACCTTCTGCATCCATCACAGGTGTCCACTTCTAATGTTGCAGCATTAAGCTCCAAAAACTGATTAGTTACACATTTTACCAGCTTTACTGTAAAAAAGACCCACTTCTGTTGCTTGGACTTGTTTTAGGACACTAATTAGGCATTAGTACCTGGGCAGAAGGTACCAGGAGACCTTCTGATCCTCCTGGACCTCTCCATCCACTGTGGGATTCAACAAACCATCAGTTTAATGGGGAGTTCAGACCGCAAGATTTGTTCGACGCATAAACACACAAGATCCATTTTTAGGCTAAAGCTAGCAAAGCTCAAAGGCGGGCCTTTCTCTGCTGGATGTTTAATAATAATAATAATAATAATAATACATTTATTTTATATAGCGCCTTTCAAAACACCCAAGGACACTGCACAAATGAACAATTTAAAACATTGTCAACAATAATAATAGTAATAATAAAAATAAAGTAATAAAAGATAATAATCAAACAAAGCAGAACAACATTGATAAGGTGAGAGTGACTAGATGTCATAGGACCGTCTGAACAGGAGAGTTTTCAGTGTGGATTTAAAAAGTGGAAGAGAGTCGATGGTACGGAGATCAGGGGGGAGAGAGTTCCAGAGGCGGGGGGCGGAGCGGCAGAATGCTCGATGCCCCATAGTGACAAGGCGGGCAGGGGGGACAGAAAGATGGAGGGAAGAGGAGGAGCGGAGTGAGCGAACAGGAGTGGCGATGTGCAGGAGATCAGATATGTATGGGGGGGCCAGATTGTGAAGTGCTTTGAACGTGATGAGGAGTATTTTGAAGTTAATTCTTTGTTTAACTGGAAGCCAATGGAGTTGTTGTAGAATGGGGGTGATGTGGTGAGAGGAGGGGATCTGGGTGATGATGCGTGCTGCAGAGTTTTGGAGGAGTTGGAGTTTCTGGAGGGATTTGTTGGGAAGGCCAAAAAGTAGGGAGTTACAGTAGTCAATGCGGGAGGTAACAAGGCTGTGGACCAGGATGGCGGTGGTGTGGGGGGTGAGAGACGGGCGAAGACGAGAGATGTTGCGCAGATTAAAGAATGCAGACCGGGTGATGCTATTTATGTGGGAGTGAAAAGAGAGTGTGCTATCGAGGACAACACCCAGACTCTTAACCTGGGGGGAGGGAAGGACAGGCGAGTTGTTGATGGAAATGGAAAAACTGTCAGATTTGGAGAGAGTGTGGGGCGTGCCGACCAGGAGGACTTCTGTTTTGGAACTGTTCAATTTGAGGAAGTTGGAAGAAAACCAAGAATGAATTTCTTGGAGACAGAGGGTAAGGGAAGTTGGGGGGAGTGAAGCAGACGGTTGGGTAGAAAGGTAGAGCTGGGTGTCGTCCGCGTAGCAGTGAAAGTGGATGTTGTGTTTGCGAAAGATGTAACCAATTGGAAGAATGTATATAATGAAAAGGAGGGGCCCCAGGACAGAGCCCTGGGGCACACCAGCAGAAACGGGGAAAGAATTAGATTTAAAAGATTTAAGTTGAACGGATTGTGTGCGGCCAGATAGATATGAGTTGAACCAAGCGAGGGGGGTGTGAGTGATGCCAATAGATGAAAGTCTGTTGAGGAGGGTGTGGTGGGAAATAGTGTCGAATGCTGCTGTGAGGTCAAGAAGGACGAGAATGGACAGTAAACCAGAATCTGAAGCTATGAGGAGGTCGTTGGAGATTTTGAGCAGTGCTGTTTCAGTGCTGTGGAGGGGACGGAACCCGGATTGAAACTGCTCATAGATGTTGTTTGTGATGAGATGCTCATGGAGTTGAGAGGCAACAGTCTTTTCGAGAACTAACACTCCTGGATGGTGGTTGGCTAGGCAGCGTCACTACAGCGAGACGCTCTGATTGGTTGCTGCATCAACAGCTTTAGGGCCGTCAAAAGTTCAACTAGCTGAACTTCTGCGTTGCTGGCTTTATGAGCTTTGAAGCCTGAAACGCAGGAAAAGCTTGAAAAGTTGACGGAGCCAAAGCTCACAAAGCGCCGCAGAGACTGAGACGCTCCTCCGTAGACTTATGTAATCTAGACGCTGCTGACGCTGATAAAACCTACGGTCTGAACGCACCATAGGTGTGAAACTTCTCTAACCCTAACCCGTCTAACAGATGTGTTCAAACCAAAGTCAACAGAAAAGTCTGGAAATTATTCCCACACAGACGTCATAGAACTGGTGTTCATCAGCCTAGAAACCTCTAGAACCTCAGCCTAGAACCATGTTGGTTCTGGTTCTGTGAGTCCAGATGATCTATCATGTAGTTCATATTTATGATTACTGATGAAATTTGGGTTGGATCTTACATTTTCTCCTCAGGTAGGTCAGCAGAGTCATGTCAGGGTCGGCATTGGTTTCAACAATCTGCAACATTTTACACAGAAAAACAATCAATTAATAAAGCTTGTAAAAATAAGATATTATGATGTATAAATATAATGTCATAATAAAACAATATAAATCAAAATTACCATATAGATGTGTAACATAATAATAAGTATAAAAATATTTAACAAATAAAGTTAAACGCAAACAATTATTTAAAGACAAAATAAATTAATAAATCATGTAAAAATCACAAAATAAGATTTAAACCTCTATAAATAAAAACTAAGAAAAACATAAACAGATTAAAATTAATTAATAAATCAATCAATTAATTAAAACATTTTAAAAGTTGAAATAAAAATACATTAAATAATAAACAATAAATGGATAATGTTTTGGATATAATAAGAATAATTTAGAAAATGCAACCATTGACTGAATAACAGCATATTTTCCTAATAAAATCATCTCTGTGTAAAGTGATCCATGGATGAAGGTCGGGTCGGGTTCTGAACCAGAACCAGCTGCTGGGATTTCAGATTATTTCCTCCTGATATTTTCTCCGTTTTCACCAACTCTAAATATGTTTCTATCCTCCTTCCAGGCCAGAACCGTCCGGGTCGGGTCAGCAGAACCACTCAGACCAGCCAGCATGCTATCAGAACCTGGAGCCGCTCCGGTCTTACCTTCCTTCCATTGACAAAGAAGATGAGCTGGTCAGAGCCGGCCCGGTTCTGAGCCTCAGCCACAGTCCCCTTCATGCTGCTGGTGTCCTGCGTCTCCTCCATCCTGCTGCCTTAATAACGCTCCTCCAGAGGAAAGTCCAGATCCCTCCTCCTGCTCTTCCTCCTCCTCCTCTTCCTCCCAGAACCAGCGGCCCGAGGCGACGCTCCACCAGGAGCTGAATGGGTCTCAGTGAGAGCAGCAGGCGGCTCGCTGAGCGGCTACAGTAAGAACTTTGATCAGAGACTTATTATACGCCTCTGCAGGCTAATTATTCACAACCTGAGGGTCAAAGGTCACCTGGAGTACAGTATGGGTTAGCTAAGCTGTTTGACCCATGTGAGCTCCCATGCAGTGTGATGAAGATTGATAAAGCATCATCTGATGATTATTTTTCATGTTAGCATCATAAAACCAGCCAATCAGAACAGAATAAACAGAGCAAAACATTGATTCAGAGCAGAAAAGTATTCACACCCCCGTCACATCTCTGCAGCTGTTAAAGTTTAAAGTTAATAATGAGAAAAAATGGAAGTTCAGCTAATTTCATTCATTTATTCATAAAAATATTCAAAGCTTGTGTGAGAAAGTAGCCCTAACCCTAGCTAACCCTAACTAACCATAGCTAACCCTAGCTAACCCTAGCTAACCCTAACTAACCATAGCTAACCCTAACCCTAGCTAACCCTAGCTAACCCTAGCTAACCCTAACTAACCCTAGCTAACCATAGCTAACCATAGCTAACCCTAAATAACCCTAGCTAACCCTAACTAACCCTAACTAACCCTAACTAACCCTTACTGGTGCTGATAGCTGGTACCGGGTCTCTGAGGCACTTTGTTCTGGGAGGGTTCCCATCGTCTACATCACATTTAACAGCAGACTTTGACTAGGCCGCTCTAAAACATTCAGTTAGCTGTGGTTTATTTTTCTGTTACAGAACCACGTGTTCTGATGGTCGGACCCTCTCCTTTAGGATGTTCACTAAAGCATCACTCTGCCACCACCGTGTCTGAATGTACCTCTGATGTTCTGGTTCTGAACTGCTGCTGGCTCTCCTCCAGATATAACCGGTCCAAAACCTTCCAGAAACGTCCGCTTTGTGTCTCTGGGTAAATGAGAGACGGGTCTTTGTGTTCCACCGGGTCGGGGCTGGTTCTGACACATGGAGGCTGCATTTGAGGTAACAGTCATCCAGGACGTGATAGTCAGTCTGATGGTACTGGACGCCCTCCACAGGTAGGACACATTACATTTAATAATGTTGCTGTTTTTCACATCAGTTTTTCTCCAACATTTAGAGACACCATCCCTCTAAGCCAATCACAGCGCCCGCATTTCACTGCTGTTCTTGGGAGTTTAAAATAAGGCAAATGGACTTTTCCTGTGTTATGGTAAAATAAATATTAAAAATGATCTGCTCTGTGTATTTTTAAACACTGATCGTTACTTTGTGCTATTTCTTCATGACAATGGTAACCAATCTGATTATATGACACTGTATGATTCTAGGTCAGGTCAAATGATTTAAGCTCCTACATCCTGGGTTGGCATAGTAACCTCCTCTTCTCTGATATTAGAAGGTTTCTGATATGATATTGATAGCTGTCATGATTACTGAATCTATATAAGATTGTGTAGGATGTTAGAAGTCAGGTTAAATTGGCTTATTTCCTGTGTAACACTTTTCCTCCTTGTTTGATCTAACAAGTCTGTAATTAAACCTCCCAAAACTGAAGGAATCTCTCATCTTTTGTTTAAGAACATCCATTACACCGTTTCCTTGCAAACGTTTTTTCTCTCATCCAAGACACTTCATCAGGTCTGAAAGCACTGGATTAGGAGTGTGATCGAAAAATGTATTATGATGATTAATCTTTTAGTATTATTAACACTGAGAGCAGAGGAGCCAGACAACAGGTGTTGAGTTCGAGGCTAGAGAAGACATCACTGCCTGAGAAAATATTGATTCTTCTTACATACTTAGTTTTGAGAGTTTCTCTTATTGTGTTACATATAACCCAAGCTATTGCCATTATTTTGTATATGTCAAAAGTCACTTATTCACAGCTAAAGAGCCAGATGTCTTCATCCGGAGATATCCCCACCCTGAGATTAATAGTTGTGTCTTCAAAATTATAGAGGCAAGGTTGCTGAACTTTATAAATACTTATTTTCATATGAGCTTGGGAGAGAGTTGGGACGTAGGGGGTAGTAGGTAGTGGGGGAGTTAGGAGGGGGGCAGCATTCGGCATTCACTGTGATCTGTGCTGTTCTCCTGTATGATCAATTCAACTTTTATTAAAACCTCCAAACTCTTAAAGGAATCTCTATCATCTTTATTAAGAGTCTTAAATGCCATTACAAGGAGTATCAGATTTATAAATCTAAAGATTATTGTCATTAAGGCTCACTAATAAGGCAATCATTATTCCTAACGAGGCTCTCAAGATCATGTACTGTAAACTCTAATGAATCTTGGTAAATTAACTGGTGTTAACAGTGAAACAACCCTAATTGTGTAACTATTTAGATGGACTGCTGTGTCTTGGCCTGATGAGTTTGTTCTTCTGTGTTGATCCATCTTTTTGTGTAATTGCTTTTTAGTTTCTCCAATGTACAGCTCTGAACATTCCTCGTTGCACTGGGCTGCATATACCACTCCACTGATCTTGTGTTTGTGGTTTTCTCCTTGGGACGTTCCAGTCTTTGCTAGAGTGTGTTGCAACATTAAAATGTATGTATCCTTGCGCTATACAAATAAAATTGCCTTGCCTTCTTAGTTCCTCAGAAACTCCCACCGCATATGGGATGACTGTTTTCCTGTCTCCTTTAGTCTACTATTGGTTTTCATGTAAGTAATGCAGGATATAGATGAGTTGGAGCATGGCATCCTTATGTAGAATCAGCTGAGACCTTTTATTGAACTACAACAGTGGACCGGACACTCAGCCATGAGGAACTCCAGGTTAAATAAAGTCTTATTAGCACCAACAGAAAGAAATCTTTACCAGCTTTCCTACTTCCTGGACTCAACAAGACAGGACTCTTTTTCCTTCTCTCTCTCCCTCTCAATTCTTGTCTTGCTTTTTATCCTATTTTTTGGAAGGGCCTCTCTGCATTTTCCCTCAGAATAACTGAAGAAATCATGGAATTAGGCAGCTGGTCTCTGAAACCAATTGACTAAATATGCTCAGATCGTAGGGCTGGTGTGGGAGAACCCCACTGCCCAAGCAGAAAGTTCCACTGGGGTTATATGATCGAATCCCAGGGGGAAGTGCTAGATTTTCTGCCTTTCGTAGTTTTCAGTGGAGGATGTGGAAGATATTTACAGAACTGGAGTTATGGTAATCAGATTGTACTGTTTGGGATGGGTGGGGTCGTTGTGTGTTGCACATTTCAACAGGTTTCAGTACAAATTGAGAAGCTGACTCGTGCGTTGAACAAGTTAAGCCATAGGATGACTATGAGGTTGGGAATGATACGTGGAATGGGAACCAACTTGGAAAAACTTTCAGCCCGGCTCAGTGGAAGCTCACCTTAAATTTGGCTGTTTGAGAGTCACCGACAAAGACTCTAAGGCAAGAGAAAAATGATCTAGCCTGTACCCAAAACAATGTATCAACCAGATTTTGGCTCTCTGGCCTTGGATGACCTCCCTCTGAATTTCCTCCTCATGTAGGACGGTAAAGGTCTTCATTCATTCAGTCAGTCAGTCGTTTTACTCTAAAAACATCAGTTTTTACCCGTTTGAGCCACTAGTCTGAAATGCATCCACATGTTTACATGTTTTAGCCTCTCAAGATCATGTAAACTCTAAGGAATCTTGGTAAATTAACTGGTGTTAACCGTGAAACAACCCTAATTGTGTAACTATGTAGATGGACTGCTGTGTCTTGGCCTGATGAGTTTGTTCTTTTTGTGTTGATCCATCTTTTTGTGTAGTTGCTGTTTAGTTTCTCCAGTGTACAGCTCTGAACATTCCTCACTGCACTGGGCTGCATATACCACTCCACTGATCTTGTGTTTGTGGTTTTCTCCTTGGGATGAACTAGTCTTTGCCAGAGTGTGTTGCAACATTTAGAATGCATGTATTCATTCAGTCAGTCAGTCGTTTTACCCTAAAATCAGCCACTAGTTTAAAACACATACACATGTTTACATGTTTTATTTTACTTTGAGGCTACATTTTAGACATTTAAAAGATAAAAAACTTTTAAAAAATTATAATTCCTTCATTAAAAACATTCAAACTATTTCAGTTCCTTGCCTCTTGATTCCCACAGTAAAAATCAGTGTGTAGGTAGTAAGAAAGCTAGTTTTCCAGCATCAGGTTCGGCTTGTTGGCTTACTGTTTCAGCACATCTGCAGGAGAACTCGTGAACCTTGAGGTAAAGCGACAGAAGCTTGAGCTTCCACGTTTCTTTGGGTTTGAAAAATTTCTGCTTGTGTTGACAGTTGTCCGGTGGAGCTGCTGTCAGAGTTCAGGACGCCTCGACCAGGTGGAAGCCTCCGTTCTCCTCCCGCAGCTTCTCCCTCTTCCTGGCCTGGACCAGACTGTAGACCACGGCTCCCAGGGTGTTCCTGTTCATGCTGAAGCCCCGCCCACCGCCACGCTCCATAAAGCTGGAGCGCTCGTCCCGGTTGCTCATGAAAAACGTCCGAACCTGAAGGACGAGACGTTTCCACACGTTTAACAGAGGTTAGCTTTACTATCATGGCCTGGAATTGAACTACCCACCTTTCCATGACGCTCACTGATGCCTTTGATAAAAATGTCCCCTCTGAGCTGCCGTAGGAAGCCACGCTCCACCAAGATGCTGCTGGTGGGTTCTGGGACCTGGATCCTCCCGCTGACCCCGGTGCTCTCCATCCTGCTCGCCATGTTCACCGTCGCCCCCCAGATGTCGTACTGAGGTTTGGTGGCGCCGATCACGCCTGCGATCACCGGGCCGTGGGCGACCCCTGCAGGTCAGAGAGCAGATTGCACAACAATGGAAACATCGGAAATTAGAAAACTTAACGATAATATTAAGGTTTATTAAATGTTTTTTTAAGTAAAAATAAACTATATGAAATGTAAAAAATTAAGATATATAGGGAAAAAACATATGTTTATAAATTAGATTTAACTTTTGTAACTGGTGTCATGAGAAGTTTTAGATATTTACCCCCCAAAAAAACTAACAAAATATGAATTTGGGAAATTATGGAAAAGATTTTTTAAATTAGAGACATTAACAACAATCATAAGCATAATTGAACATTTTGATACATTTTATGAATGAATAAGCTATATAAATGTATACTTCATAAAATACTTCAAAAATCTAATAATTTAAACTTTTACCCCCAATAATACAAATAAATAAATGAATAAAATATATAAATGTATATTCTTCTATTTGATTAAACATTTAAAACATGATTATTCTTAATTTTTTGAATTTAGGTTTTTAGCTCAATTTTTGTACTGCACACGTTGTGCACAGTTTTTGGAGTAAAAATATTAATTTGTTAAACAATGTTATGAAAGAATATTGAAACTTTAAAATTATACATTTCACAAAGTTTAAACAAGAATTTTAAATGTTGGATTTTTATAATTTTATAGAAATATTTATACTTTTCATGACTTATAAAAATTTGAACATTTATTAACAATTTGTTTATCATATTTTACCCTTAGGTAAACAGGTAAGAAACAGTTTTGTGTTTGTTTTAGTGTGTATTGCAGGGTTGCAGCGTGTGTGAGTGTGTGTGTGTGTGTGTGTGTGTGTGTGTGTGTAGCAGCGTGTGTATATGTGTGTGCTGCCCCCACCGACTCTCAGCTGGAACTGGTTCCCAGTCTGCATGTTGATCTGCCGCAGCGTCTCCTCCATGGCCAGAGCGAACAGCACCAGCTCACTCAGGTGATGCCAGCTGTCCTCACAGTCCTGATCAAACACGACGCAGTCGTCAATAAAATGGAAGCAACTTCGTTTTCACTGCACACGTCACAAGTACCAGGCAACGAAAAGCAGTCAGTCGTAATGGACGAAGTGTAGAGGGGAGACATGAGGGCGGGACTCACCTGTCGGTCAGGTGAGAGGCCTGAAGCTGCCATGTAGGAGCTGCCGATGGTTTTGATCTTCTCCACCTCCTGGAAGTAACACTCGTCCAGCAGCTGCAGGGACACAGAACCAGCCGGGTCAGGATCAGGGTCGGGTTCAGTAAGCCCAGGTTTGGGGGCGTTACCTCATCAAAGTCGCTGATGATGTGGTTGAGGAGGCGGAGACACTCGACGTGCTGATGGACGAGCTCCTTCTGCTCGTAGAAGTCCGAGAAGCCTGGCAGGGAGGCGAACAGAACCCCGACCCGCAGGTACGACTGAGAGTACAGCTCCTAGGACCCAAACCAGCACGGTTGGCTTCAACAGAACCTTTATTTGGGTCCAGATAGAAACCCAGGGGAGTCGGGTCACCTCGTTGTTGGCGTCCCTCTCCAGGAAGTGCTGAGCCACGTGAGCCGGCAGGATGTTGAGCAGCAGACACTCGTTGTGCTCCCTCTGCTCCTTCATGTCCTCCACCTCCTTCCTGGCCTGAAGCCGCCACAGAAAGTCCAGCCGCGCCATGGCCTCCAGCTGCCAACGGAGAAGACCCAGAGTAAGCCGCCGAAGACCAAGCTCTGGGGACAAGCTCGTCCCGCCGGCCTCACCTGTCTGCTGTTGTAGAGGACGGCAACCACGAACATCGTCATGAGAACGAGACAAACTCCACCCTGGCACAGCCGCTGGGAGCTGACCTCAGAGCAGACCAACAGGGAGGACAACGTGAGACAGGAGACGGCGCGGAGCGTCCGCTTAGAGACGTCCCAGAGAACCTGAACGTACCTCTGCGTCTCGATGATGAAGGTATAGAAGCCAGCGGTCAGCAGCAGGAAGGCTAGCTGCAGCATGCAGCTCAGCCTGAGGAACACGGCACAGGTAACCATGGCAACAACTGTGCTCAGCACCATGAACTGGTAAAGGTCAAAGGTTACAGAGTACACTTACTTTGAGAGCCAACATCTGGGAGAGAAGAATGAAGCAGATCTCACCTCTGGATGAGTACAGATATTCATGTCTGGCCATCTGGAGGGGGGCGGAGTCACCGGGGGTTCACCGAAGCTGGATTCTGACCAATCACACCAGAGCTGAAAGAGTAGAGGCAGGAAACAGCATTTCCCAGCAGCCCTGAACCCAACATGGTGGCATTGTCGAAGGTTGACTTACGACGTTTACAGAGGCGATCACGAAGTTGACGCTTATGGCCGTTAGCATGAGTACGGTTCGCGCGTACTTGGTTTCATGAACCCAGCAGCAGAGCGACTGCAGGGGGGCGGGGCAGTGTTTAAACTCCTCCCCCAGAGTCAACAACAGGAGCAGGAAGTAAACGGAGCCACTGATGATGAACTGCGCCACCATCAGGCACAACCTGAACACAAAGACATGAACGATAGCGGTTAGATAAAGCAGCGTCAACACTAGTCCTGTTTATGCTAGAAGCCTGTGAGGAGCAGAATACCTTTAAATGCACATAAAACTGAAACGGTTCAGTCTAAAAACAAGTTTGATATTACAGCAGACTTTGTGGTACTGATGTAGGGATGAATCAGCTGTTTGGCTTTGGGTTGGTGGATGGACGACACTACCTTGGGGCAGGAATCAGCATCTGGACGGCCATCAGCAGTATGAGCAGGATGAAGGAACACACCATGTTAGATTTGAAGAGTTCATCTCTCATCTGGGAGTACTGGAATGGAAGTAGACTTTGATCGGTCACCTGCAGGTTACACCTGAAGCTAATGGCCCCTCCCCCTGCCCCAACTTACCTTTCCCTCCATCTGAGAGTCCTTGAACACCTGCGTGAAGGTGGTGATGTGCTCCTTCCTCATTCGCTCGCTGCTCCGAACTTCAATCGCCTGACGAATCCTCTTGTTCACTTCCCGTGAACCGGAGCGCTGAGCTGCGATGTGATTGGGCAGCTGGGTCAGAGAACCGTTGGTAAAAGTGGCGAGGATCTACGACACCCAGGGATGGACAAGTAAACTTGAGTTACTACTGGAATATCCACATTTTCTCCAAAAAAAGTTCATGCACTTACAAAGTTCATCCCCAGGATGTCTCCAAACGGCAGCTCAGCACTCCAGGTGGTCAGTTCATCATAACTTGGGCGCCTTTCCTTCGGGGGCTGGGCTTCGTCACGGGTCGCCGGGCGGATCAGATATGTGTCGATGTTGTGTTTGCGTAGGAAGTCACTGCGTTCCTGGCCGTGGCCCTGTTGGGTCTCATAGATCCCACCCAGACAGTCCAGAGTGGCCTGAGAAATGTGGACCTGCCTGGGAGAGGAGGACAAGGAAAGGACAGCCAGTGGAAACAAGAACAGATCTGCTTCTATGGTTCCTCTAGGTGTGTGAGTGTTGCCGACCCTGGCACTCCTGAAGCCTCCAGGCTGTTGGCGATGTCCACGTCCCAGCTCCAGATGTCAAACTGCCACTTCTGAAGACCCAATACCCCGCAGAGGACGGAGCCTGAGTGGACGCCGATCCGCATGTCCAGCTCCTGCTGCAGCTCCCGACGAACATACCTGCAAAGGGATCCGTGCTTTTCACTGAGACGTCTCTGCAGACGGTGTTTGGGAGGTTCGTGTTCTTACCGTATGGTGCTGATCATGCTGAGGCCCATCTCCACGCAGCAGCGGGCGTGTCCTCGCTGGGGCTCTGGGACTCCAGAGACACAGTAGTAACAGTCGCCTAGGATCTTGATCCGCAAACACTGATGCTCCTGCACACACACACGAGAGAAACATGAAGCTCATCCTCAGAGAAGGCTCACAGTTAAAATAAGAAAAACGACTGGAAAGGATGACGGGACCTCAGCCAGCCTGTCGAAGCGTCCGAAAAGCTCGTTGAGTGTTTTAACGAGTTCCTGAGCCGAAAGGATCAAAGAGAGAGACGTGAAGCCGATGATGTCTGCAAAGAGGATACTGGACAAACACAGAAGCTGTTTACTGCTGCGTCAGAGGCCATCACTGCATCAATGTGGAAGTACTGTTTTCTTTTTTGTAACCTATAACTTATTTCTAGCATGTAATGCATTCAGACAAGTTTGGAGCCACTTGAAGTCCTTCAGGAGAAGTTTAGATGCAATGCAGCCTCTAAATAAAGGATTATCTGCCATCTTTAATCCAAATACAACAACTCTGTTACACATTGACTACAGCTGGGAGGCCGCATGACGTGGCGTCATTGGAATCACTAGCTGGTGTGAATTGGAATAAAAAGCCTGTTAATCATCCCCAAAGACAATGAACTCCCAGAGGAATAGAGCTAGTGATTGATAACCAAACATTGGTGAAATGAAAGAGTTTAAAGGCAGATAATTCCTTATCTATAGGCTGACCTTTGGCTGCCCCAACAACTCCCACCAATGGATCTAAACTTCTCCTGAACGACTCCAAGTGGCTCCTACCTTGTCTGGTCGAGTAAATTAATGTAATGTAGGCTAGAAATATGGTCCAGGTTGCAAAAGACAGTACTTCCACTGTAAAGCTGAAAGGTGTTTTTAACCTGACGTCCTTGTAGTGGTGGATGTAGATTTTATGGAACTGCTGAGGCAGCAGATAATCATCAACTGTGGACATGTCGGCAATCATCTCCAGAACCAGGAAGCGGGGTAGGATAGACATTACCAAACGCTCCTGTGGGACAGAGAGACAACACAGGTGGACGTTTTGATTCCTTTAAAGGTGTTTGAGTGGGGAAGACCTTACCTGTCGTTGGTTCTCCCTCTCCAGTCGGACTCGCCCTTCGATACACCTTCGGGTCTCCAGAAAACTCTGTCGCTGCATCCGGTCAGACAGGTAGTTAATGAAGGTACCTGCAGTGTTCATTGCGAGGTTCAGCAAGGCCTTTGAGAACACCTGCACAGGTAGAACCAATCAAAGGAAAGAACAGAAACAAGTATAAATCAGGTGAGACATTTAGACTGAAAGAGAGCCCATGGAGAATGGTATGGCAGCAAAAGGAGAAGTTTCTTAACCCTTCTGATCAGAATCTGGTTAGTGTAGTGCCAACAGCCATCCACCAGGAGGTGCAGGGTGGAGGTTATTGTCCCTGCAGCGATGGACCAGGGGAGCGGCAGGGGCAACAGGGTATAGGTGGAGAACAGAGTGAAGAAGACATACCAGGAGTGATCGGTTTCAGCCCAGCTGAAAACACCGACCAATACCTGGACGGTCTGAGACATCCAGGTGACCACTGACAGGTACCTGGGAAGAGGACGCATCGTTAGCACTCTGATTTACCGCGCTGCTGCAGCAAACTTTGTCTTAGACGTACCTGAGCCACTGTGGTGATGTCATCACCTCGTTCTTCGTCACCGACAGCCCACAGATCCCCGCCCACAGAATGAGCGTCAGGCCGGTCAGCGAGTCGCAGGCCACGCCCCCCAAGCCTGTCGGCCAGGTTACTAGGGAGATGAACAGCCGGATGAAGATGTCGATGAGGTTGGTGACGACCAGAGAGGTTCTTCTCTGAGCGGAGGAGAACTGCTGGTAGGTCAGCTCCAGGTCAGCAGACCTGTAGATTCAAATACAACAAATGTTATGTATTTTGTCCACATCAGACGTGTTCAGTTGTGTTTGGTTGCGTTATATTTTGTGCTTCTCTACTTGAACGTCAGCTGCATCGTGGGAATGAAGACACCTCGGACCGTCGATCCGTACGACACAAAGAAGTCGGCGTCAGTGAGCAAACGTTGGGCCACTTGAGCCTGGATGGAAATCCTCTGCGCCGTGGGATGGACGCGAGCCGCAGACGAGCGACGCTTCTGCCAGAAGTTTCCACGAGACGTCTTGTTGCGTATCTGCCTGTAGAGGCACAGAAAGGGAACAGCTCAAGACCCGATGAGAAAACACGCCAGAGCTGCTCCTGCTGATGACATCACACCTGTTGATGTCAGCAATGTAGGCGTCGGTGACGGTGATGCGGTGCCGGCCTCTCTCCAGTCCTCCAGCGAGCCTCAGAGAGTACAGGTTGTGCTGGTCGATGATGTTCCTGACGGCGGTCTGCCACAGCAGACGTTTCCTCCGCAGACCTTGGGCGGGGCTGATGTTGGCGCTGAAGGTGATGTCACTGGCCTGCCTCGCTGACTCACAGTCGCCATTTTTCAGCGGGCTGTGGTTGTCTGTCATGGTTATGTGGGCACTGATACTGAGCTGTAGAACTGTTTGGATCAGAAATCAGGCGACCATAAGAACTCCCACCAGGTATTACAGCAGATCAGCGCCATCACGCCGTCTTTAGCTAGTCAAATTAGTTTATGCCCTTTAAAGACGCACTTCACAACTCTTATACCTTAAAAACATGTTTTTCAAAAAGGTTTTAGGGGCACACCAACACTTAGGTTCGTTTTCTGAACTGCACTATACGCTTTAAATACGTTCTGATGGAGTTCCACACAGCTGAGTGTTCGGTCCCCTACTTTTATCTGCTCAGAACCTTCACGGGGGTTTAAAGATGCACTTCACAACTCTTATACCTTAAAAACATGTTTTTCAAAAAGGTTTTAGGGGCACACCAACACTTAGGTTTGTTTTCTGAACTGCACTATACGCTTTAAATACGTTCTGATGGAGTTCCACACAGCTGAGTGTTCGGTCCCCTACTTTTATCTGCTCAGAACCTTCACGGGGGTTTAAAGATGCACTTCACAACTCTTATACCTTAAAAACATGTTTTTCAAAAAGGTTTTAGGGGCACACCAACACTTAGGTTTGTTTTCTGAACTGCACTATACGCTTTAAATACGTTCTGATGGAGTTCCACACAGCTGAGTGTTCGGTCCCCTACTTTTATCTGCTCAGAACCTTCACGGGGGTTTAAAGATGCACTTCACAACTCTTATACCTTAAAAACATGTTTTTCAAAAAGGTTTTAGGGGCACACCAACACTTAGGTTTGTTTTCTGAACTGCACTATACGCTTTAAATACGTTCTGATGGAGTTCCACACAGCTGAGTGTTCGGTCCCCTACTTTTATCTGCTCAGAACCTTCACGGGGGTTTAAAGATGCACTTCACAACTCTTATACCTTAAAAACATGTTTTTCAAAAAGGTTTTAGGGGCACACCAACACTTAGGTTTGTTTTCTGAACTGCACTATACGCTTTAAATACGTTCTGATGGAGTTCCACACAGCTGAGTGTTCGGTCCCCTACTTTTATCTGCTCAGAACCTTCACGGGGGTTTAAAGATGCACTTCACAACTCTTATACCTTAAAAACATGTTTTTCAAAAAGGTTTTAGGGGCACACCAACACTTAGGTTCGTTTTCTGAACTGCACTATACACTTTAAATAAGTTCTGATGGAGTTCCACACAGCTGGGTGTTCGGTCATCTACTTTTATCTGCTCAGAACCTTCACGGGGGGGTTAAAGATGCACTTTGCAACTCTTATACCTTAGAAACATGTTTTTCGAAAAAGGTTTTGGGGGCACACCAACACTTAGGTTTGTTTTCTGAACTGCACTATACGCTTTAAATACGTTCTGATGGAGTTCCAAACAGCTGAGTGTTCGGTCCCCTACTTTTATCTGCTCAGAACCTTCACGGGGGTTTAAAGATGCACTTTGCAACTCTCATACCTTAGAAACATGTTTTTCGAAAAGGTTTTGGGGGCACACCAACACTTAGGTTTGTTTTCTGAACTGCACTATACGCTTTAAATACGTTCTGATGGAGTTCCACACAGCTGGGTGTTCGGTCCCCTACTTTTATCTGCTCAGAACCTTCACGGGGGTTTAAAGATGCACTTTGCAACTCTCATACCTTAGAAACATGTTTTTCGAAAAGGTTTTGGGGGCACACCAACACTTAGGTTTGTTTTCTGAACTGCACTATACACTTTAAATAAGTTCTGATGGAGTTCCACACAGCTGGGTGTTCGGTCATCTACTTTTATCTGCTCAGAACCTTCACTGGGGTTTAAAGACGCACTTCACAACTCTTATACCTTAAAAACATGTTTTTCAAAAAGGTTTTAGGGGCACACCAACACTTAGATTCGTTTTCTGAACTGCACTATACGCTTTAAATACGTTCTGATGGAGTTCCACACAGCTGGGTGTTCGGTCATCTACTTTTATCTGCTCAGAACCTTCACGGGGGGGTTAAAGATGCACTTTGCAACTCTTATATCTTAGAAACATGTTTTTCGAAAAGGTTTTGGGGGCACACCAACACTTAGGTTTGTTTTCTGAACTGCACTATACGCTTTAAATACGTTCTGATGGAGTTCCACACAGCTGGGTGTTCGGTCATCTACTTTTATCTGCTCAGAACCTTCACGGGGGGTTAAAGATGCACTTTGCAACTCTTATATCTTAGAAACATGTTTTTCGAAAAGGTTTTGGGGGCACACCAACACTTAGGTTTGTTTTCTGAACTGCACTATACACTTTAAATAAGTTCTGATGGAGTTCCACACAGCTGGGTGTTCGGTCCCCTACTTTTATCTGCTCAGAACCTTCACGGGGGTTTTAAAGAGGCACTTTGCAACTCTTATACCTTGGAAACATGTTTTTTTAATCTTTTGGAGGCACACCAGCATTTATTATGTGAGCTGTCACTGACTCAGTGTCCCGCTGCTGAAAATTGCACTATTCAACTAAATAAGTTCTGATGGAGTTCCACACAGCTGGGTGTTTGGTCCCCTATACTTTACCTGCTTTCATACCTTGTAATTACAACTTTCGCTCTCTTAGGACCCCTCCTGGAAGTATTGACTGAGTTTCCCTTTACAGCATTACGTCACAGTATTAATGTAATGTTGATCAGAGGTGGGATAGTGTTGAAATTCAGTCAAGTAGCTTGGTTTGGTGAGGTCCGTTATATGATCACAGCAAGAATGCCAGTGGAACCATAACAAAAATATTTCGCTTGGTAGTCTAGTCTAATAATATAATAATATTAATAACTTGTGGTAATAGTAGGACAATAATGTGCTTTATGTCGTCACAATCTAGTGAGTATCTAGTTACATTTACTTGAGTATTTTTTTGGAAAAAACACTTTGAGGATTAAGTTTTCCTTGAGTAAAATTAGTATAATAATAATGGATCACATTTATATAGTGCTTTTTGAGACCCTCAGAGCACAGCGCCGTTATTCATTCACTCTCACATTCACACACGGGTGAAATGTAGCTTCAATTGTAGCCACAGCTACCCTGCAAGGCTTTACTCTTTCTTGAGTAAAGTTTCTGGATCCTCTTCCTACTCTGAGTAATTTCACTGAATCAAAACAAACGTGGTTTACTCAAAAATGGACCACAGAAGAAAAACAAACCTACAGTTTATGATAAAGTGAGACCTTTTGTTATACACAAGCTTTGTTGTTGCAAGGTATAACAAAAGGTCTCAGTTTATCCTAATCTTAGAGAAGTAGTGAGGGTTGGTATTAATCAGAGCAGGCGAGGCCATGCTGTACTTCAGCCTCAGGTTGGTTTCTCTAGAACCTAAAAGTGGGTAAAGCAACAGAACCAGAACCACTCCTGCCTTCCTCACACCAACCTGAAGCTGAATATCCTAGGATTTAAGGTGGAATGGCTCTATGGGAACCAATCAGTAGGTGTGTATCACCTCACACGACCCGGTCAGGAACCGGCACTGATTATTGGGCTAGTCTATAGGAAGACGGACCAGAACCAGAAGGTTCTACTCACGGGTAGCAGAACGGACTTCACCCAGAGGTTAATCATGTCCTACAGCAGGGTCTCTGGTCCGGTTCTGTGTGGTACCGTATTGTCTCCTCTCCGGCTCATAGTGAAGGATATTGGTCTCTTCATGGTTCTCCTGCTTGGTCCGGTTTATGTCCCAGTGTCCATGGTTCTGGTGCTGATCTGGAGCTGACCAGCAGATGTCCCGGCGCTGCAGTAATCCCATCAGGGCGGCCACTAATCGGCCAGATTAACCCAGTAGCTGTGGCTGATGGGATTGGCCGGCCTCCAATCAGGCCAGGTTCTGCTTCCATGCTGATGAAACCTGAGACGATGGACTCCCAACTATCTGCTCAGGGAGCTAAACACGATAGGCTTAGTCTACTGCCACCTGGTGGCCCAGCCCTGCCTCTGTCTGAAGGAAACGTTCCAGTTTTCAATAAAACAAGGAGTCAGTTTGGCTGAACATGTGGAAGTCTTTATTCATTCCTGTGCACATAAATATGTAAAAATATAAAACTAGAACAGCAACATGCCAGACTCTTCCTCATGTAAACCTTCAGTGGGAGGAAACATGCTCTCCATGTGATCATGGTGATGAGGGGGAGGAGAACCTGTTGCTATGGTAACATGAAGGGAGGACAGGTCCTGGTAAATGGCAGCATTAACGTTGGGGATCGGACCGGACCGGACCGGGTCGGCAGGCTAGTTTCTAATCGTTCCAAACCAAATCAAACATTTCTGAGTTTCTGGTCTAATTAAACCGTCTGAAGGAGATTTAAGGTGGAATGATGGAGTTATTGAGCTAATGTGAAGCCACGCCTCATTAACCCAGGCTCCTGATTGGTTCCTGCTCGGGTTCTGGAAGCCGATTGGTTGGAAATATATATAGTTGAACATTTAACATGCATCAGGAACTCCTTTATACACACGCTTAGACTCTTCATAAACATTCTGGTACCAGAACCAAGAAGTAACATCCACTCTATGCAACAAGAACTTTCTGCAGGTTTATGACCCCAAATCATTAAAAAAAACTCATTTTGGTTCTCTAAGAACATCAGTTAAATTTAAAACATTTTAGTTTTGGGTTTGCTTAAAAAATGTAGGCAACTTTATTAACTTAAAACATCTGATTAATATAAATATAAAAATAATGTCAGAATGAAATGTTAATATTCACGTGTTCCCATTATAATTATATTTAAAATAATTTTAAAATAATTTGATATTGTCTCTATAAATACATTCTTTAAAATGTTATCATTTTATTTGGAAATTATTTTAAAATGTTCACATCTGGCTAAAAAAGTTTGTTGTTAATTGGCAAAGTTTGTAAAACAAAATTAAGTTAATAAAGAGCCGATGTTTAGTAAATAATTAGTTTAAGTTTTAATCTCAGGATAAAACAAGAACGATGACAACAGGGTGTAACATCGACTTTAAGAACTACAACTTTCTACAGGTTTTCCCAAATCATATTAAATTAATTATTTTACATCTTTTTGTTCAGTTAAACCACTTCCTGTTTCTTCTAGAATTTATTATATTGTATCTATTTTTTTTATTCAGAACTTCAGTTTAATATTACATTTTAAAGATTTAATTTTGGTTTGTACGTGTTCCTATTATGATGTCAAATTGTTTTAAAACAATGTAAGAATTTATTAATATCTAAATATATTCTTTGAAATTTTATCATTCTGTTTAAATATTATTTTGAAAATAATTAAATATAACTAAAAAAAAGTTCACTTTTCTTGTCAAAGTTCATAAAAAAATGTAATCTCAAGATAAAACCAAGAAATTATAAAAACTGTTAATTAAATGTCTTCTTTTTGATCAGTACATTTAAATAATAATAATTAAAATATTATTATTATAGGGGACACTTTTAAAATAATCCTAAAATTTGATGTTAAAATAATAAATAATCTATATTTACATGATGAAAGAAAAAATAACTTAAAATGTTACAAATTTTCACAGAAAACAGAAACTTTGTGAACATTTATAAAGGATCAATATTTCTGTATCAAATGAATTACAATTAATGTTGGATGTTATTTCTGTAAACGGTGAATCAAATCCAGATCTCTCCATGAACCATGAGGACCTGGCTTGTTCTGGGGGACTCTCGGTTGTCCTCCTCCTGTTCTCAGGTCAAAGGTCAAACGTTGGCAGACAGCACTGTGGCACACAGACAGAACAGATACATAGATCAATAAATAAGGAGGAACCAGTGTGGGCGGGGTTCTTCAGTCCATGCCTCCTCCTCCTCCGTGTTATTTAATGTTCTTCAGCAGCGAGGTGCGGGCGTTCACCACCGCCTTGAAGGCGTCTTCGCTGCCGGGCGCCACGCATTTATCCGGGTGCAGCAGGACGGCCAGCTTCCTGTACGCCTTGTTCACTTCCTCCCTGGAGAAGAAGGACGACATCAGAGTCAGCGGGTTCTCTAGGAGACGCGGCGGAGCGGCCTCAGGATGGCGCTCAGACTCACCGCGTGGCGCCGGGCTTCACCCCCAGCATGTCCCAGGAGTCCTTGCTGTTGCGGATGCGTCGGATGGTGTCGGCCTGCTCCTTGGTGAAGCCCACGCTGACCTCCGTCACCGGCCGCTTCCCGCCGTTCTCACACATGTCGGTGATGGAGGAGAAGAACGCCTGCAGACCAGAAGGTCCAGAAGGTCCTCAGAGCGTGGTCTAAAGCAGAACCGAGGTCTACAGCTGGACCAGGAAATCAGGAGTACCTGGAACCAGGGCTAAGCCACCGATCGACTGTATCCATACATCTAATTTTATGGTTATGGAGATTTAATCCTTGGAAAATCAAGATTGTTTTAATACCAAAGCACTACTATTACGTATGTCAGCAGCTCCAAAGTGTGCTGACCCGAGTGTGTGGGTCCCTTCACCTTCTGAGTGAAGCCTACTGAGTAGGGCTGTTGAAATAATCAAAAAGCGATTCTGGATCTTCTGATTCTTACAAAAATCAAATAGATTCACAACTTAAAAAATCTATTTTATTGTCTAGTTTGCCTTTTTTACAGCTAAAATAGGAAAGAAAAATCCAGACGGCTATTTTAAGTCTTGTGTCTGAAAGGGTTAACACAGTTTCCCCCAGTGAACTGTTCAATCATTGAATTACACACTTATAATTAAGATAACAGCTCAATAAAGAAGGTTTTAATAACACTGACCCATGTCAATATCGATCGGATCGGATCTTATTAATCAGAATTGAATTGATTTTTGAAATTTTAATCGATACCAAGCCCTACAGTTTAGTCTAAGTAGGACTGGGCGATTAATCAACTATAACTGACTGCACGTCGAGGGACCCTTCTGTGAAACTCCTGAAGTTTGCAGATGACACCACCGTCATTGGACTCATCCGCGACGGCGACGAGTCTGTGTACAGAAAGGAAGTGGAACAGCTGGTTCTCTGGTGCAGTCAGAACCACCTGGAGCTAAACCCGCTCAAAACTGTGGAGATGACAGTGGACTTCAGGAAGAGACCACCATCAACATCTCCTCTCATGATCCTCAACAAGCCAGTCCCCACAGTGGAGTCTTTCAGGTTCCTAGGATCCACCATCACACGGGACCTGAAGTGGACCTCACACATCAACATAATAAGGAAAAAGGCCCAGCAAAGGCTGTACTTTCTGCGTCAGCTCAGGAAGTTCAACCTGCCCCAGGAGCTGCTGATCATCTTCTACACAGCAATAGTCCAGTCTGTCCTGACCTCATCCATCTCTGTCTGGTTCGGATCCGTCACCAGGCAAGACAAGGACAGACTGCAGAGAACAGTCAGGACTGCAGAGAGGATCATAGGAACCGATCTTCCCTCCATTCAGGACCTATTCCGGGCCAGGGTCAGGAAGCGGGCCAGGAAAATCACCACTGACCCCTCACACCCTGGCCACAATCTGTTTAGGCTCCTCCCCTCAGGTCGGCGTTACAGAGCGTTGTACGCCAAAACCACCCGACACAAAAACAGTTTTTTCCCCCAGGCTGTCGCTCTGACGAACTCTGTCTAGACACAGTGTGTGAGTGCACTCACATAACAATAAACTATAACTCTGCACTTCTGTACATACTCACTGTAAAATAACCCCGGCTTGGTGTATATATTATCCTTTATTATTTACGATCTGATATTTATTTGTATTTTTACTTATTTTTGTTCATATTTTTATTTTTATTTTTTTTTATTTTTTTTATTTCACTTATTCAAGTTCTGTACTGGAGGAAAAAGTTTGCCGGAGTCAAATTCCTTGTATGTGACATACTTGGCCAATAAACTGATAAACTGAAACTGATAAACTGATAAACTGATAAACTGATATTGATTAATCAAACTTTCTCTTTATGAAGATTAAATTGTTTTTGTTTTTTTATACCAAAGCACTACTTTTATGTACGTCAGTAGGTCCAAAGTGTGCTGACCCGTGTGTGTGGGTCCCTTCACCTTCTGAGTAAAGCCTTTTAAATCTAAGTAGTGCTGGGCAATTAATCTACTGTATCGATTAAGTGCATTTTCTGTTTAAGAAGATTAAATTATTATTTTTTATTCCATGTATCACTTTGACTTCCATAGCTCAGAGTGAAGTCAATCTGCCCAGGACCACCCTATTGTTTTACAGGGAAATTTTACAGCTTGTTTTTAGTTGTACTTTGAATTCATGTCGGCTTTGGGACAGAATGATTGAAATAAAAGCACGTTTTTGAAAATATTTTTCTTCCCTTCCGCTTTCTTTTGAAAGGAAACACAGTTAGGAGACATAAAACCAATTATAATCTGAAATGTGGTATGAAAATCTGAATCTGAGTTTTTAAGCCATATCGCCCGGCCCTACCTGGAACATCTCGTTGATGCCCTCACCGCTCTGTGCCGACGTCTCAAAGTAATGAAAGCCTCTCGACTCCGCCCACAGTCGACCCTCGCCTTCGTCCACCACCCGCCGCTTCGTCAGGTCCACCTGAACACACCAAAGACCAGCAGTTTTAGGTGGTGTTACTGCAGAAAGCCACCTAAACCCTGGGGAGATGGGTCTGGACCTTGTTGGCGCAGACTACGAAGACGATGCTGTCCATGTTGGCCTGAGAACCCATCTCCTGCTTCATCTCTCCCAGCCAGCTGTCCAGGGCGTCGAAGCTCTCCCTGAGCCCCACGTCGTACACCAGCAGCACGCCCTGGCTGTCCTTGTAGAACTCGTTACGGACCTGAAACACAGAGCAGGACAGACGGAGTAGTGAGAGAGTCCACACCACCATCAGAGACGTCCTGGAGAGAGAGTCCTCACCTCGTAGAAGAAGGGATGTCCTGCCATGTCGAAGATATTCACCTTGATTTCTCGATCTCTGACCTGAACTCTGACACACACAAACACACACTTTACTGCTATGCACAACGCTGTGAGTCAGAGGTCAGAGTGAGGACTCACTTTGTGACTCCGTAGTCGATGCCGATCGTTGCCAGGTACTTTGGGACGAACCTCTTCTCACAGTAACGCTTGATGATGCAGCTCTGAAGGTAAAAACACGTTTCTGATTAATGTCACGAACCAGGATGAGTTTCTGGGTACAAGGACAAGGGTCCAATCACTTCTTCACAACTCCTACCCCCATGTTGTGACCAAGTACCACCGTTTTTGTTCCAATAGCCATGATCAAACCACTGGTAGGTTACCATTGTACTGTAATCATCAATTTACCGACAAACTGATTATTCAGGTCTTAGCAAAATGTCTTCTGCTACAAAACAGCTCATGGAAGATACAAAACATTTTCCTGGTGGGTAATAAACATCTTGTAGAAAGTATGCAGTCTACTAACAGTCTAGTAGACGGTACACGATGTCCCCATGGTGGGTATTAACCGTCTGTTGGACGATAGGAAACAATTCGTTGGTGGTATTAACCATCTGATGATTGGTAAACAATATCCACCTGGTGAGTACTAACCGTCTTGTAGACGGTACACAGCTAACCATATGATGATTAGTATGAAACATTTCCTTGGTGGTACAAACCATTTCAGGGACAGAAGACAATGTCCCTGGTGTGTAAGGAGTGGTTTGTGTTGGTATGAAACAACCTGTTTGGTTGACTCTAAAACACTGGTAATGTAATGAAGGAATGAAATGAAACTGCACAGGTTTGAAAGGCCAAAACTGATCAGATCATTACTGAATTAATAAAACCACAAACTAAATCAAGTAGTTTTTAGACCTAATGGTTCTGGGGATGCAGAATTATCAGAGCTAATAACACTGAGCCATTGCTTTAGAGTAGAAGAATCTAAATTATTGAGAGCTTTTTAAAATGAATAAACGGGAGGTAAAAAGATCTGTGCTGATCATGCTTTTAAACATGTGGGATAGGGATTGGTATGTGGTTTATAAGTGCTTTATAATTAGAGTAGTCTTATAGTCAATAAATGGCATGTGTAAGAATCATTTGTAAAGGCGAAGTGTAAGCCGAATAGTAGAATGATTATAAATCTTTTAGGAAATTCATACAAATGTTTCGAAGTTAACTAAAATTATTAGCAATTATGAAATAATTAATTATCAAAATAGAGTCTGGCGTAGAACAGGAAGTCTTGGCCTCGGAGCTCAGAACATCGGTATAATGTCTTAATAACATTAAAGAATGGTTTATAATCGATGCTTTCAGCTGTTATTAAGTCTATTTCAGAGTAATAATTAGTTCACTCTGGTATAAAATAGTGAGTTCATTCTTTTCTGGGGGCGTGCAGCTGAACCGAACCAATCTCCATGTACATTTGGGGTAAAACAAGCAGGAACGGCCGTACCTTTCCCACCTCGGCGTTCCCCAGGCTGATGACTTTAACCCGCAAAGACTTCTTGTTGTCTCGTCTTTTCGTCGCCGTTGTTTCCATCCCAGCTGCGGCTAAACGTGACTTTTAAGGGAGGTGGGACAGTTAGCCGCTGCAGGCTAACGGAGCTAAGCTGCTGTTAGCCACCAGGCTAACGGAGCTAAGCTGCTGTTAGCCGCTACAGGCTAACGGAGCTAAGCTGCTGTTAGCCGCTGCAGGCTAAGGGAGGAGCAGCTCGGATTCCGGATCAGTCACAGTACATGATGGGTTTCATTTAGTCAGAACCGAACCTGCTCAACCTGCTGTCTGCGCTGATACTGGACCAGATCGGAACCAACTGGTGGGTTACTGCCACCAACTGGAGGAGCTTCTGGATCTGGAACAGTGATGCTGCTCTGTCCTAAAAATACTTTAGTTTGTGTAGATGATTCTGGTGCAGAGGGAGAATGGGAAACAATAAGAATAATAATAATAAAGAAAAATGACTGGGAAGTTTAGTGGAAGGAAAAACTGCACAACCAAACTGGATAACACTCAACTCTCAAATTACGTCCCAGAATATAAAAAAATAGATCATTTTGTGAAGGAAAAATATAATCCTGATTTGAATGTACCTAAAACTGTGTTTATTGTATTTGCTTACAGTCGTGGTTTCAGATCTCCTGAAAATTCATATAAATTCTTAGCTCTTTAGTATGAAATATTACTTTATTTTCCACAATCCAGCTGTTGGTTTTTACCATAAAATGTATTTCTTTTAAACATTTTAATATTTTTCTACTAGTTTTTATTTCAAAATATCCTTTTAACAAAATTTGCTTTTATTTCATATTTTTCCATATGACTTATTTATTTTAAAAGGACGTATTTCAGTTGAATTAGTACATCTACCAATCAGGGTCAGAGGGTGGGACCTGAGATTAGTCACATTATATATTTATTGTTTATTCATTTAGACGCTTTTCACAAGGTTTTATTTATTACATTTTGATCACTTTGGGGTTCCATATTGGAAAGCAAGACGTGCCACAATTACATTAATCAAAACGTCCCAAAATGGGTATTTATACATCTGAAAACGTCAAACTACACACCTTCAACATGAAACATGAAAACTGTTCTCCCAAAATGCCATCAGCATGTGGATCTTACTGAAACTCACACCGGATCTGATCTAAACTAAAGACCTGCAGAGGCTGGAGATACGGACTCTCTGATTGTTTCTCTGCAGGACTTATCTGAGAGAAGAGCTCCCAAAACATAAACAGCACAAACATTTATTATATTAGTAATATAATGAAGAGCATGGTGAAGAAATGCTGCACATGAAAAGTGTTCTGCTAGCTGATTCAGCAATAGATAATAAAAATGATGGATTTGTAAAAGCAGCAGATTTTTGTAGAGAATTCTGAACATTTTTTAAGGCAAAGTTATTTTATTTCTATAGCACATTTTCAACACAAGGCAATTCAAAACGCTTTACATGATTACAGAAATGTGAAAATTAATACATAGAATCACTAAAAGAGAGCATAAACGGATATTTATAAAAACTGGTGAAACACAAGAATCAATTAAAACATTTAGCAATAACAGTTATTAAAAGAAAATTATGAAAATTACAAAATGTGAAGATTAAAACACAAAGAAAGCATCAGAATAACAGTGATTATAAGAAAACATGTAGCGATTAGAACATCCATCCATCCATCCATCTTTTTCCGCTTTATCCGGGGTCGGGTCGCGGGGGCGGCAGCCTAAGCAGAGAGACCCAGACTTCCCTCTCCTCGGCTACTTGGACCAGATCCTCAGGAGGATTCCTGAGGCGTTCCCAGGCCAGCTGGGAGACATTGTCCCTCCATAGAGTCCTGGGTCTTCCTCTGGGTCTCCTCCCGGTGGGACGTGCCCAGAAAGCCTCACCAGGGAGGCATCCATCCTGACCAGATGCCCGAGCCACCTCAACTGGCTCCTCTTGATGTGGAGGAGCAGCGGCTCTACTCTGAGCCCCTACAGATGACCAAGCTTCTTACCCTATCTCTAAGGGAGAACCCAGCCACCCTACGGAGGAAACTCATTTCAGCCGTCTGTATCCGTGATCTCATTCTTTCGGTCACCACCCAGCGTTCATGACCATAGCCTTTCGGCTCAGCTCTCTCTTTACCACGACAGACCGGTACAGCGCCCCCTAACTGCAGACGCCTTACCAATCCGTCCAACAATCTCCCAGATACCTGAACTCCTCCACTTCAGGAAGGACCTCATCCCCGACACGAAGAAGGCACTCTACCCTTTCTGGTCTCGGGTTTGAAGGTGCTGATCCTCGTCCCAGCCGCTTCACACTCGGCTGCGAACCGCTCCAACAAGAGCTGTAGATCACGTTCAGATGAAGCCAACAAAACCACATCATCTGCAAAAAGCAGAGACCCGATCCTGAGGTCACCAAAACGGATCCCCTCAACACCTTGGCTGTTCCTAGAAATCCTGTCCATAAACGTTATGAACAGGACCGGTGACAAGGGCAACCTTGGTGGAGTCCAACTCTCACTGGAAATGAGTCCGACTTACTGCCGGCAATAAGAACCAGACTCTGACACCGTTCATATAGGGACCTAACAGCCCGTATCAAAGGGCCTGGTACCCCATACTCCCAGAGTAACCCCCCCCCCCACCACCACCACAGGACACCCCGAGGGACACGGTCCAACGCCTTCTCCAAGTCCACATAAGACCATTTATATTAAATTGTGAAAATTAAACAGAAAACATTTAGTGATCGACAAAGTCAACAACATTAATCGTATCAGTTACACATAAGTGAGTCTAAATAGGTACGTTTTAATTTTAGACTTAAAGAGTTCAGTGTCTCTGCAGCTTTGCTTCTCCTGGTAGTTTGTTCCAGATATGAGGAGCATAGAAACTAAAAGCTGCTTCTCCATGTTTGGTTCTGGTTCTAGAGACGATCTGTAAACTATAGATGGAGGACCTGATTGATCTGGATGGTTTGTACCATGATAGCAGATCTCTAATGTTCTCTGGTGCTAAACCATTCAATGATTTATAAACTAGTAGGAGTATTTAGAAGTTTATTCTCTGAGCTACAGGGAGCCAGAGGAAGGACTTTAGAACTGGGGTGATGGGTTCTACTTTCCTGGTTCTAGTGAGAACACGAGCAGCAGCGTTCTGGATCAGCTGCAGATGTCTGATTGACTTTTTAGGTAGACCTGTGAAGATACTGTTACAGTAATCATAAATGCATGGATGAGTTTTTCTAGGTCTCCTTGTGTCATCAGTCCTTTAATCCTAGAAATGTTCCTCAGGTGATAGAAAGCTGACCTTGTTATTGCCTTTATGTGACCCTGGAGGTTCAGGTCTGAGTCCATTATTACACCTAGATTTATGGTTGCTAGTTTCTAGCTGGGCCTGTTTTTACCTGAACCATGTTACTGAGGGGAGGAACATCTGTTGATGTTTTCCAGGATGTGGAACGTTTAGTTTGGCAGAGAAGCTTTGAAGAAGCTGAACTCGTTCTGCATCTGATCATGGAAGATCTTTCTGGCACGCTGAACATCTTTGTCTTCCTTCAGATGTTTGTTGAGAACATCCCTGAACTTTGCATGGTTTCCCTCCTTGTGGCTCTCCTTCCAGGTCCAGTAGGCGTTCCTGCTGTCCATGCTGAGCTGGTTTGCGAGCCAAACCCAGAGTCTGGCGCAGGGAAGCAGACTGACAGCGAACATGATGGGCTTCTCCTCAGCCATGACCCTCTTATATTCATCCAGGTAGGTCTTCATGGCAGGGATCACTCTGACGTCCTTCACGCCCTGCAGACGGTAGAGGGAGAACGTTTAGAACCTGAGGAACCAGAACCAGGATCTTCTGCTCCTCCTGCTGCACAAATAATGGTTAGAGACATTTCCAGGTCCGTGCTGGTTCTGGGAGAAAGTCCTAGAAAAAAATATAATGCTGCGTTCAGACTAATAAATTAATTTAAACATTTAAATAATGTATTTAACTATTATATATATACAAATAAATATATATTGTCTTATTATTACTTAATAATATTTACATGTTTTATTAATTCCTTTATTTTTTTTATTTATTGTTGAATTATTTTTGTGTTTGTATTTTATCATGTTTATTTTCTTTTAATGTATTATTATTGTACCTTTTTTAAATATTTTATTTATTTGGTAATTCTTTTTATAAGTAGATGTTTTAATTATAATAATTTATAATTTTTACATGCTTTATTTATACATTAATTGATTGTTTTTCTGTGTAAAATGTTGCAGATTGTTGAAAACAATGCCGACCCTGACATGACTCTGCTGACCTACCTGAGGAGAAAATGTAAGATCCAACCCAAATTTCATCAGTAATCATAAATATGAACTACATGATAGATCATCTGGACTCACAGAACCAGAACCAACATGGTTCTAGGCTGAGGTTCTAGATGTTTCTAGGCTGATGAACACCAGTTCTATGACGTCTGTGTGGGAATAATTTCCAGACTTTTCTGTTGACTTTGGTTTGAACACATCTGTTAGACGGGTTAGGGATAGAGAAGTTTCACACCTATGGTGCGTTCAGACCGTAGGTTTTATCAGCGTCAGCAGCGTCTAGATTACATACGTCTACGGTTGGAGGAGCGTCTCAGTCTCTGCGGCGCTTTGTGAGCTTTGGCTCCGTCAACTTTTCAAGCTTTTCCTGCGTTTCAGGCTTCAAAGCTCATAACATTAGCAACGCAGAAGTTCAGCTAGTTGAACTTTTGACGGCCCTAAAGCTGTTGATGCAACAACCAATCAGAGCGTCTCGCTGTAGTGACGCTGCCTAGCCAACCACCATCCAGGAGTGTTTAAACATCCAGCAGAGAAAGGCCCGCCTATGAGCTTTGCTAGCTTTAGCCTAAAAATGGATCTTGTGTGTTTATGCGAACAAAGCCTCCAGTCTGAACGCACCATAAGGCTCACCAGAACCAGACACTTGGTCTCTAAAGTTTGGGTCAGGGTTCTGCAGCCTGAGGTTCCTTCCTGTGTTCCTTTAGAACAGAGGTCTGCATATCTGTTCCTCCAGATCTAGAACTCTGCAGCCTCCAGGCTCTTCCTGCTCCAGCACACATGAACCTAATAAGAGATGATTCAGCCTGGATGCTTCTGGAACTTCCTCTACAACCAGGAAGTAGGAACCGCTGCACCAGCAAACCGTCATAGAGCTCCTCCTTCCCTTCAGTCAGCGGGCGGAGCCAGGTGGAGCAATCTGGGCGTGGCTCTACCTGGATCTGTTGTCTTTGGACCGCAGTGAATTATTTATAGGCCCTCAAACCCAAGCGAGCTCGTTGTCATCAAAGTGACTGTGAAGGACAAAGTAGGCGCCATATTGATCATGGTTTTGCCTAAATCAGTGGAAAACACACTCCTAACTTTTGACTTTGGGCTTTTTTGCATTGTGATTTATAACTTAAAATGTTTGGTTTATCAAACAAGTGGGTTATAAAAGAAAAGGGTAAAATCCACATTGATTGTTTGGCCAACAAACGTTTGAACGATTACTGTAAGAGCAATTTAAACTGCAGAGTCTTAATAAACCAAGTTCTTAATTCATTTAAAATTGTATGGTTAAAAAATCGTTCACTAAAAATTGTGAGCTCTAGTAACTTGGTTAAAAAGTATAGAAAATGGTTTAGCTAAAAAAAAAAGAGATCTGTTAAGTAAGCTAAATATTAAGCTGATTAAAGTTAAAGAAGTTATTCGGCTAAAATATGAATTTAGCTAAAATACTGATTTTGATCATTTGATATAAAATGATGGTTATTTTTGGAAACTACTTGCCTAAAAGTATCTTTTTTTGACATAAATGTGTTAAAGTTTAGGGTGAATAATTTTGTTTAATGTGTCTGTCAACTCAAATAACTTGTTTTTAATTTTCTCTTTTAAGGTTTTTTTTACCTGTTTACGGCCAATAAAAGACGATCAACTGATCATATGGCTGTTTCAGTGAAACCAGTTAAATATCTTCATGTGGAGGGTATGTCTCTTTCAAATGGGGGATTGCACAAACATTTAGATACAACTTGACACAGACCAACATGGTACCAGAACCTTCCAGAACCAGATCTGCCAGCAAATCTTGCTGAAAATGTTTCATCTCAACCCTAAAATAAAATGATTTCTTTCATTTCCCATTAAAAAATAATCCATCCATCATCTTCCGCTTATCCGGGGTCGGGTTGTGGGGGCTGTAGCTTAAGCAGGGAGACCCAGACTTCCCTCTCCCCAGAACCTGGTGCAGCTAATCGGGAGGAATCCCGAGGCGTTCCCAGGCCAGCAGAGAGACATAATCCCTCCAGTGAGTCCTGGTTCAGCGCACAAACCACCAGCAAACACAGACAGCAACATAACGTAGGAACACGGCTACAAACTATAACCTACAACAGAGATCTTCTACAACTAACAGGAACACATTACCCAGAAATCATTGCGGTGTAAAGCCGTCCCCCAAACCCCTTCTGCCTCCTGTTGGTCTCTTTTTAATAAAAATTTCTGTTACATGTTCATTGCTGGATTTATGGAAAAACATCAAAAACGTCAATTAGAAGTTTAACATGCAAATATTAATTTTTATACCTATTTTACTTGAATACAAATACTGGCTGCTTTGCAAACCCCTAATATCTATCCCAAGATATTGTTGATAAATGTGTATTCATATTAAAGATAAGACTGTAGCCTATAATGGAATAAGATTTGATATAAAGAAGGTAATATAAATATGCAGACAAAGATCACTGTGTGGAAAGATGTAAAGAATTTCACAACAAAGAGTCAACCATCTAAAAATGTAATGATGCCTGAGTCGCATAATTAAAAATATATTTTAAATGTCTCTATTGTCTATTAAATAATCATATTAATTATGAAAAGTAATATCCAGTTAGCTTGTAGTGACTGAGTTATGAAGTGAAAGTTGTAGTGATACTTTCCTCCTTTCTGCATTAACTTATTGACCGTTTCTAAACCACACAGAGCTGATCCAGCTACTGTCTCCATGTCAGAACTTAGTAAAACATACTAAAGAAAAGTCTACTATGACATAATCAGGACCCAGGTAGGTCTCCATCCCCAGACTCCCAGGTGAGCACTGAGCCAAATGGAAATCATCAGTCAGAGTTATAGAGACAGAACCCCCACACTGTCAGCGCTCCGACTGTGACGGAGAGGAGAACAGCTGGAGGAAGCAGCTGTGTGAAGACGGGGCGGGCTGAGGAAGGCTGAAGGATTTCATTGGATCGTCAGCCAATGTCCAAGAAAACAGCCAATGGGCCGCCGCGATCGATACATCAGTTCATTATATGCTTCTGGTTAAACTCTAACAGCCATGGACCGGCCCAGAATGGTGCATCGGGCCACAGGGCGTTACCTGCTACACCTGATGGTCAGTCCAAGCCTGGGGCTGGGCGTGGTCTGCGCTTTAAGGTCACATGACTGCCTGTAGCTTCTGTAGCAGGACAAACACACAGAAAGCCAGAAAGATGCAAAGCAAAAGCGATGTGAGCTCCGCTGCCTCAGAGGCGAGCAGCTATGAGGTTAGATATTTCTCTCCACCTTGTAGGGAGGAAGGTTCCTGAGTCGTATCGTTTTACGCTTATTGTTGGTGAGCCACAGCAGCAGGACGCTGGCATCAGAAACGCAGGCTGAGCCGCTAGTAAAACCTGATTCTAATTCAAGTGCAGGGCAAGTTCTAACCAGAAGAGGGCACTCCACTTACAGATTTTGGTGCAAAATGATTTTCACTAAAATACCAGAAATAATAACCAGACATGTAAGCAGCACTATGAGACACTTATTTAGAGAGTTTATCAGCAGAAAAGTCGCTCTTAAAAGAAAAAACTTTTAAATAAAATGAATTAGTTTCATCCAGCCAATCAGAAACCAGAAATGCTCTGTTTGTCGGTTTCTTACGTTCAGGGTGAAGTCCTGCAGCATCTGCTTCCTGAAGCCGTCGTATCTCTCATATCTTCCCTTCAGCAGCGCCTTCAGGTCGTCGGGTATTCCCGGTTTCTCCACCATCTGCCCCAGCATGGAGGTGACCTCTGCCAGGTAGTAGATGTCCTGGATCATGAAGGCCGCGTAGATCTCAGGCTGCAGGTCTCCCAGCTGCATGTGCTGCATGAAGGGAAGCTTCAGGATCTTCTCTGCCAGGTCCAGGTTCTCCTGCCACAGCTCTTCATAGACGTCAGGATTCACTGAGGAGAAACAAGCAGAACCTTCTATCGATGAAGGCGATGAAAGCAAGAAGAAGAAGCCGTCTCACCTTGTTTGTCTGAAGGTGAGCTCCACTTTGACACTTCATCACTCCCTCCTGGGTGGTTCCTCACATCTGCACAGCAGAAGTTCATTAAAGAACAGCAGAACCTCATTTCTGTTGCTCAGAACCAGAAGATCCAGCAGATGCATGGAGAACGTACCATGGATGTCTTCAGAATGAGCAGCAGAGGTGGAGAACAGGCAGAGGAGACCCAGGAGAACTTCACTGCAGAACCAAGAGAAACGGGTCAATAACACAGACATCATTTCTAATTGATTCAAACCTGATGCAGAACTTCTCACTGATCCAGAAAAGTTTCTGCATCAGAACCTGATTTTATTCTCTCCACTTTCTCATGCAGTCATGTTTCTTTCTGCTCATATACTACAGCATTGTAGTAAATGTGAAATTAGGTCTGGGAAAAGTGTAAAAAAGTATGTGACGAGGAGTTTTACAGCCTTAAAATATAATGATTGTAAAAAATAAAGATGATTACTTTGCAGATTTCACCTTTTATTAGATCATTTTAATAAGGAATGAGGGACATCATTGCATCATCAGCGTAACTTCAGGAAAACTTCCCTCCTGCTCCCTCCACCAAAACAACATATGAACATTTTCCTCTTTGGGACTCTTAAAATAAAACATTACAACAATAATATTGTCTAATCTAATTATTATTAGATTATATATAAACAACTTTATGCGGATCAGCCACAGGTAGCCAGGTAGCACATTGTTAGGGTTGCAAAAGGAGCAGGTTTTATTGTTGCTCATTCTTATGCTGCGAGTAAATATCATATCCAACATTATGGATTTTAATCATTCTTCCCAACCAACAGCATAATGTTGGTGAAGTTTAAAAAGGAAAATGACGTTTATACTCTGCAGTGCATATTGTAATGAAACAGGAAACGTATGAATACTTAGAGGCTAAAAAATACATATTTAATAACTGTCCCCAGCTCTGGTGAATAAAAATGAATAAAAGCAGCTTTTACTGTTTCCATCCAGGAGGTAGAAATAATGAGACGTTACCAGACGACTCCATGTTCTGCAGACGATGAGAAGTTTCAGTTTTTCTGAGATCATTCAGGGAGGAGCTTCTCACAACTTCCTGTAAGTCACATGGGTCAGAAAAAAAACCTCCCATGCTTTAATTTCTCTTCATCTAATCCCTCAGATACACAACAAGCTGCTGCTGAACTATCAACCAGATATTTCTTTAGGATTTCATCATCTGTGATCAAACTTCTTCTTTCTGTTTTATTATTTCTTCAAACAGCAGCTTCCATCAGTTCATCTTCCAGAAACCAGGACAGAACTTCCTTATCAGATCACATCTTCCTCATCTTCTTCATCTATTTTAGGTTGTTTATTCTGTGAACTAAACCTTGACATTAATAGCAGCTGTCTGTCCCCCTGATATTTATGAATAAAGGGGCCAGAATATTAATAATAATATTAGTTTCCGTCCAACATCATCTCACACTGTTACTGGTTTTAATGAGGCAGATAGGTGTAACCGCCCACATCATGTTGAAATATTTTTTATATGGTTTTGCATGGACTTTTCAGTGTATATAAACAAAATACAAAAATAAATCAGCATTGTATAATTTTTTTTTTAACAGATAAATAGTTTTTTAAGTATGTTTGTGGGTGAAAAACCCAGCAGAACAATATCTGGGTTGGTCCCAGTAAGAAAGTGAGCAGGACACCAGGAGAAAAATCAGTAATCTCCAGATTAACAGCCGTGCATCCTGGGAAGGTTTTACCGTCATTTTCATTCAATCCATAATCTACAATATTCCATATAGGGGCATGTTCTGGTACTTACAGGTCAGACGTTTTTATTCATTTTGTTAGTAATTATTAGTTTTGTTTCCTATTTATAGATGCAGAGTCGTGGTTCTATGCTAATTCACCTTTAAAGTTACTGATATGTTGATAACTGGAGAACATAGTTTAATATTTACCATTAATGCGATATTATTAGTAATGTTTGTGATGTTTATTCCACTCTTTCCACTGTCTCCACCTGCATTGATGTTCCTGCAAGTTTGATGGAAATAAAGAGAAAATTCATCCCTGCAGTCTTTCTCATCGAACCTTTAGGACTCATAAACACCATCATTCATTCATAAATAAAATGTTTTACAAACAACGTCAGCTTTCTATCACCTAAAGAACATTTCTAGGATTAAAGGACTAAAGTCACAACAGGATTATGAAAAACTCCTGTATGAGGTAAAGACTTCAAATGTGAACAGTTATCGTTACTGCCAAGTTTTCTCATTTGGAAAAGGAATTATTTCTTTTATTAATTAATTTCCAGAGATTTCACAGTAATTTTTGTACTTGTGAAAGTTTATGTGAAGCTGAACATTCAAAGCACAATAAGAATTCACGATTAAAATATCATAAAATCCAAAGTGTTTCAGGCCTGGGCCCGGAGTCTTCTCTTTTTGGAAATCAACATCTGGTCGCCTTAAATGAGTCTACAGAGGTGAAACAGAAGAATCTGGGCTAGCTTAGTGAGATCAGTGCTTATCTGGAGCGCATGAGGTTGTTGGTTCAACTCCTGGTGGTGGAACATGTTTTAAAGTCCAACGGTGCAGATAAGCTGATGATCAGATAAGCTCCAGGAGGTCTAAAGTCCAAATGTGAAAATGTTGGAGAGGATCAGTGAAGTGTAGTTTCTAGTCCTCCACCAGCAGAGGGGGATAGAGACACACCTAAACACTTTTAAATGTTTGCTGAACGTCATCATCAGCTCCACCATTCCTGAAGGTTTCCAGCAGCAGATGGAAGAACGTGATGAATAAAACGCTTTATGTGTGGTCAGTATCCGTTACCATGGCCACTGAGCAGCTTCTTAAAATCACATTTGTGAACAAAAAGCAGAATGTGAAGAGTTTTGGTTTGAAAATAAGAGTAAATGATTATTTTGCCTCCCCAGTAAACAGAGAAATCTAAACTAGTGTGGAGTTTATACGTCACCATAAGTCCAGAAGGTTCTGGGCCTTTATGTCTCCTTAAGTCCAACTATGAAGTCTAAAGATGAATGAAGGAAGCTGAGAGGATAGCAGAGTGGAACTGAATACTGCTTAGAGTTCTGAAGGTTCTTGGTTCAAAGACGGACTCTGATTCCTCTTTTAAAAGTTCCCATGGGAACTAAAGGGTCTAAAGACGTGGTGAAGATGTTCCATTACTCTGCCAGTGTAGCTCAGTGGGTCAGGATGAGAGAAATAGCTCAGGAAATCACTTTTTATGCTCAATAAAGAGTCTGATAATATGTGAATAGGTGAGACAGCAGTTAGGAAGGTTCTGGTCAACAACATCATGGTACCAGTGAGTAAACAAGCTGCTTGGTAATCAGAAGGTTCCTGGTTCAAATCCTGATGGAGTTTATGACCTTTACTGAACCACATTTTAATACGTCCACATCCCAAAGCAAAAAGATAAATGTGCTACAAGAACTTCTCCTGGTGTGAAGGGTCTTGGTGGCATGCTGGGATAATCTGAGGCTGGAAGTCTGCACATGTCAGTAGGTGTGTGTGAGTTCAAATCCTGCTTCCACCTGGTACCTGGATCACCAGTTCCCACTGAGGTGGGTTGGGGAGGAGGCTGTGTCTCCTCCCTGTGCTCCAGAGACCTGGAGGTCAAGGGTTATGCAGCATTTTACAAATGAGACAAGACAAAACTACTTTATTCATGTTTTTGTAGCTACTGAACTACTTGTTACATGCTTGGTGCTCTAAGTTGTATTTGGAAATAGTTCAGTAATTCAGTCATTGTTCATTTGTATTATGATATGGAATGGACAATAAAATCACTACTACATTCAACCATCTTCAAACTGTCCCATCACTTATTCAGGAGTCTTCATCAAATGTGAATAAAAATGATGACATGAGTGGAGCTGCTGTTTTAACTTCCAGCTGGTTGTTCAGTTCCTCACTGTTAGTATCTGATATGTTTTAATAAGCCACATCTGTTCACAATATGACTTCTGCTGAGACAGTCTGGATTGATTCTTCATCCAGGAACAATCTGTGGAAGTATTGGAGAATAAAACAGAGGACTTTTTACTTCACGCATCAATCATGTCTAAAAAAAAAACAATAATGGACTCAGTCTTCTTTTTTCCTGTTTTGAGCTTTTGTAGCTACTTTAATCTCTTTTCTTTCTTATTAAAGGTTTTACTATTTTAAGCATCAATTTAGTGCATTTGTTGTTTTTACTCAAAAAGTAAAGATGTGTAATTAGCCAATTTTCTACCAATGCTGATGGGGGGGGGGGGAGCCAGGATGCTTTCTCATCTCTACCCTAAGTCTTCTGTCAAGTTTGGAGTCAGTCAGTCGATCTTCTCAACATCCAGAACAACATGAAGATCTTAGTCTGGGTCCAGTCGGATCTCTAAAGGAACCCTAACCATCTCTCTCCATGGTGGGGATGACACTACACCCCCACCCACAGCGTCCTGGCTCCCCCTTGCCATAGCAGTTTTTATTTTCTCCACACAGACTTGAATTATGTTTGGATAGCTGCCCTCTTCAGGGTTTGAACCCACAACCTGTGGATCCAAAGCAGACTGCTTCATCCTCTGCGCCAACCATCCAGCCAACATGTCCAGTATTAAGTCTGTCTGAAATCTTAGGAGAAGGTAAAGAATGCTGATATGAAATTTTAAACAAAACACGTTAACTGTTGCCAATGAAAGTCTGAATAAGCTACTCTGTAGGGTTGATAGTTTTGTAAATCTGACTGTGCAAACTTCCCCGCTTTGTACGGACAGAGCCGATTATCGTCGGAAGGACACGAGGAAGCAGCGGCGCAGCGCGGAGGCAGCTTGTTACATGTTGAATGCTGTGCATATTATCTTCGGTTAAGTTCGGACTGTAACTTGTCACCTTGTTTGTTGTGCATGAGTACAAAGAAACCACAACTCATCACGTCCTGTACAGTTTGTCGTGGATTTAATAAAGAAGGATAAAGGAATTCTCTGGTGTAGCTGCAGTTTTTCTAACCGAGAACTAAACCCAGACTGTTTACATTATAAAACATTACACACTGATGTCAGTGCCTCTCCAGCCATGAACCTCACCGCACGTCAATGTACTGCTGTGATGTCCACCCTTAAGAGATTATTTCTATCAGCAGCGGGGAAGATGACACAGGTAAGGATAGGGTCGAACTTTCTGAGAGAAAAAGATTCATCGTTGGGAGAAACCAGGACACGGTTTAAAGTGATACTTCAGCTTTACTCTCATTCCCACTCCTAAATATAATTTTGTCTGTATTTTAATAGGTAACCCAGGATTAATGTCAATCAGTTTGTTATATGTGCTGGCTTTACATTTACCAGTGTAGGTGTAATTGAACCAGAAAGAAACAGAAACTGCGTGTGGGCGCATGGGCAGCATTTAAAAAAAAACTCATTTTAGGGGTTCTGTGTTAATTGGGGGGTGGCCTGGAATGGTATCAAATTCCCAGCCTGACTTATTATCCCAGTCCACCCCTGACTGCGACCAAGCGGACTGAACTGTGACTAACCTCCTAAATTAATCTAAATTCAACTTTATTGTTGCACGTCTTTATGTAGACCACCAGGGGGCAGGCATGTGTAACAACAGTTTATTTAAGACTCATTTTATCATCAGAAACAAGCTTTAATTTTAAAAACGAAGCAAAATCTTCATGACATTCTAAAAACTGCAAAAAATTCTCAGGAAAAGTTGATAAAAACAATAACGGTGAACAAAAATAAGTCAAAGGAAACAAAATATGGATTAAATGTAGCTGAAGGAACAAATAAACTCTACAAATATCAGGTTTAAACCTTCAAGATCATCCCAAACTTTAAAAAAAGCATAAAAAATGTTAATATCTTTAATTATTATTTTCTATTGTCTTTCTGTGGGTTTATTAGACGTGTCTAATATTGTCCTTCATGGGTTTCCATACATTTCAGCTTCTCCGTATTTGACTCCGGCAGACATTAGAAGTGGCTACGCAGCGACTACTTTAGCACGTTTCCGCTTATTTTACATCCTCACACATATACTCTATATACACTATAACAATGAAACTTCTCAGCTTCTCTTCATCAGTGGCTAATTACTCAAATAACTTCAATTATTGATCTCTATTAAAAGATTTTATCTCGTTCAAACACTTAATTTCTCACTTTTATGAACTCTGAGAATAAAAACTGTTATATTTCAGAATATTCAGCTTTAAGCTCCAAATTTGGTGTAAAAGCAGTAAATTTCCCAGAGTTCTGGGTTAATTTCCAGCATTTGTGCTGTGGTTTAAGGCCTCTCCAATCAAAGTTCAGGAATGAACGTGTTCCGGATCTTCAGGTTCTGGAAGGTTCTGGTTAGCGAGCAGGAAGCGGCTGCATCTGCAGGGAGTCGTAGGTGTCTCTGGTGGCCGAGCTCAGACCCTGAAACCAGTCCAGCCGTTAGTCAATCAGCCGATTAGAGTAAAAAGAAGCTGGGTCGGGTCGGTCCGGTTGGTACTCACCTGGTACACCTGCTCGCTCCTCCGCTGGCGCTGCAACAACACCAACTTAGGTTAGAACGGTTCTGGAAAACTCTCAGAACGTCACGTGTTCAAACTCTCACCTCTTTCTTCACAGGAAGCTCTTTGTACATCGGCTCGATCCGTTTCTGCAGGCCCTGAAAGTCAGAACCAGAACCCGTCACACCAGACATCCCAGAACACACACTTACCCAGAAGTCCATACCACTCTGGTGGTGGAGGTTTGGGTCGGTACCGTGTATGTGGAGTCTTCGGTCGCTCTGCGGTTCTGTGAGACAAGAACAAACATGGTGAGGGTCTCAGTAGAACCTCCAGAACCTCCAGAATCAGCAGCAGACATGTGGACCTACCCTCCCTCTCTCCGGGTCGCGGTTCAGATGTTCGTAGGTGTCAGGCTGTCCAGTCAGGGGCTAAACACAAGAACACGGTGAACATGACGTTCTGCATCAACATCAACCAGCAGGTGGGCGGAGACTTACGGCGTAGGTGGCGTCCTCGTCCAACTTCACTTTGGTTCTGAAGAACTGAAACAGAACCAGGAGGATGTCAGCAGAGACCAGGAGGTCCAGAACTTATGAGCTCGTTTCTAGTGGACGCCATGGGCTGGTAGAACACGCCAACATGGCGGACCTACCTTCTCCTTGATGAACATGCCGGTGATGATGAGGCCGTAGAGGCCCAGGAAGCCGTCCAGGATGTAGCAGAGCTGAGGGTCAGTGATGTCCAGCGCCTCTGTGGAGGAACGAAGCAGCTTAGTCAGTCTGTAGCTGCTAGGAACGCTGGTTTCCTCTGCTGCTATGGAGCTCACAGGTGTGTGTTCAAGTGTGGTTCACCGTGGGCGTACGAGTGTGTGTCGGTGTGTGTCTGTTTGTACGTCGGTAGAACAAAAAAAGACCTCAGCAGAGTTTCAGAGCTGCTCATCTGTAAACTGAAACAATCTGACAGAACCCAAACCTGAGAACCAGAACCAAAGGACCCACAAAGGTTCTGTCTAAACAAACTTAGACCAGAACAAGACCCAGAAAGGTTCTGAAAAGCCCTACCAGTACACTACTTTGACGTACGTCAGTAGAAGGTCCGAAGTGTTCTGACCCGAGTGTCAGAGTGTCCACCTGAGACCAAATCCAACGGACCCAGAAAGGTTCTGAACGAACCTGAGACCAGAACCAACGGACCCAGAAAGGTTCTGAACGAACCTGAGACCAAATCCAACGGACCCAGAAAGGTTCTGAACGAACCTGAGACCAAAACCAAACGGACCCAGAAAGGTTCTGAACGAACCTGAGACCAAAACCAACGGACCCAGAAAGGTTCTGAACAAACCAGAGACCAGAACCAACGGACCCAGAAAGGTTCTTAACGAACCTGAGACCAGAACCAACGGACCCAGAAAGGTTCTGAACGAACCTGAGACCAAAACCAACGGACCCATAAAGGTTCTGTCTAAACAAACCTAGACCAGAACAAGACCCAGAAAGGTTCTGAAAAGCCCTACCAGTACACTACTTTGACGTACGTCAGTAGAAGGTCCGAAGTGTTCTGACCCGAGTGTCAGAGTGTCCACCTGAGACCAAATCCAACGGACCCAGAAAGGTTCTGAACGAACCTGAGACCAGAACCAACGGACCCAGAAAGGTTCTGAACGAACCTGAGACCAAATCCAACGGACCCAGAAAGGTTCTGAACGAACCTGAGACCAAAACCAAACGGACCCAGAAAGGTTCTGAACGAACCTGAGACCAAAACCAACGGACCCAGAAAGGTTCTGAACAAACCAGAGACCAGAACCAACGGACCCAGAAAGGTTCTTAACGAACCTGAGACCAGAACCAACGGACCCAGAAAGGTTCTGAACGAACCTGAGACCAAAACCAAACGGACCCAGAAAGGTTCTGAACAAACCAGAGACCAGAACCAACGGACCCAGAAAGGTTCTTAACGAACCTGAGACCAGAACCAACGGACCCAGAAAGGTTCTGAACGAACCTGAGACCAGAACCAACTGACCCAGAAAGGTTCTGAACGAACCTGAGACCAGAACCAACGGACCCATAAAGGTTCTGTCTAAACAAACCTAGACCAGAACAAGACCCAGAAAGGTTCTGAAAAGCCCTACCAGTACACTACTTTGACGTACATCAGTAGAAGGTCCAAAGTGTTCTGACCCGAGTGTGTGGGTTCCTTCACCTTCTGAGTAAAAGCATATTGAGTCTAAGTAGTGCTGGGCCATTAATTACATTTTCTGTTGATGAAGACTGAATTGTTGGAGAATGTAGATTTTTTCTTTATATACCAACGCAATGCTCTGACTCCAGAGCCGCCATCTTGTTTTACGAGGATATTTAACAGCAAGTTTTTAGTTGGACTCTGGGACGGAGTGACTGAAATAAAAGTTTCTGAAAATATTTTTCATCAGTTGCAATTTATTTTTAAGAAAACACAGTTAAACAAAATCATTAAAACTGGACGTAAAATTTAGTATGAAAAAAATCAGATTTAATCTTTAAGCTTCATTGCCCAGCTCTAATTCTGAACGAACCTGATACCAGAACCAAAAGACCCAGAACGGTTCTGAAGAAACCTGAGACCAGAACCAACGGACCCAGAACGGTTCTGAACGAACCTGAGACCAGAACCAACGGACACCAGCTCTAATTCTGAACAAACCTGAGACCAGAACCAACGGACCCAGAACGGTTCTGAACAAACCTGATATCAGAACCAACGGACCCAGAAAGGTTCTGAACGAACCTGATACCAGAACCAATGTTTTCTAGGTTTCGACCAATGACATCAAAGTCCAGAACCAGAACCCAGCGGTTCTGGTTCTGGACTTCTGACCCAGTGAAAGCTGGGAGGTTCTCCAGAACCTTCTAAACACAGAGATGATTAGAACATCTAGTTCTATATTTCTACGCTGCAGAACAGAAAATGAAGCTGCAGACGTCGTCTCCTGACGGTTCCAGGAAAGTCTATCTTAATATCTGATCTTTGCTCAAATACATATAAAACAGCCCCCCCCCACCCCTGTTATAACATCGTCATGGTAACGCTGATGTGGGGGGGCCAGATAAGAGCGCACAGCAGGAAGTGTGTGATCTGATGGCGACCGCAGGGACAGTTTCACATGTATGTAACCTCCGTGTTTATCTACATAAGCCAAACATCTCTAACAGCAGATAATATGGGCGGAAAAAACTCAAAAGGAGACTTTATCAGTAAAAAAGGGCTTTTTCGTGCTAGTCAAATATAGTAAATAGTAAAATAATAGTAAAAGTCTCATTTAAAGACAAAGCAAGACAGACATTCATGTTGGTAAAAAACATTAATTCATCTGTTATTACGGCTTGTTTTAGTTGCTGAGTTACAGTTTCTCTACAGTAAACGGAGGTAAAGAACAGCATGTTTTCTAGTTTAGTTCCACAGGGACGTGTCCTCGTGTCCCTTCTCTTAAGTCTAAAACAGAGTTCCACAGGGACGTGTCCTCGTGTCCCTTCTCTTAAGTCTAAAACAGAGTTCCACAGGGACGTGTCCTCGTGTCCCTTCTCTTAAGTCTAAAACAGAGTTCCACAGGGACGTGTCCTCGTGTCCCTTCTCTTAAGTCTAAAACAGAGTTCCACAGGGACGTGTCCTCGTGTCCCTTCTCTTAAGTCTAAAACAGAGTTCCACAGGACGTGTCCTCAAGGACATTAAAGCACAAAGACCATCTTTAGCCGTGCTTCTTTCTGACATTTACGACCTCATCCTGGCATTTTGGTTTTCATTTTTACTATAGATTTTATGCTTTTATTTGGTTTAAAGGGAATAAAATCCGTCGTTATGCTGATGACGTTTTATTGTTTTTTTCAGGGTTCGTCTCTGAAGCCAGTTTGTTTTTACTCTTTGTTAATAAAGTCAAATAAATTATAAACCAAAGATGAAGTTCTGATGATTGTTTGACCTGAAATCCTGGTGCCGATCCGACCCGAAAAAACGCCGTCGTATTAGAGAAATATAAATGTTTAACCCTAGAACACAACATTTCCCTTCTTTCATTAACAAGTTAAACTATCTAATTATTTATAAATTAAATTATTATTTTACCTTTATTTGGAGTTTTGCTCTGAATTAGAAAAACAATGTTTAAGCAAAAATGCTTTATTATCTATCAATAATTCATGATAAAGTTTAAATTTATTCAGATCACAGATTAAACTAATTTATTTTTGTTTTGTTTTATAAAAGAAATGGAAAATTAACGGAATATAGTTTTGCTATTGGAGGCAAATTTTTAAATGAAACTAAAGCTAACTTAATTTAAAATCTAAATAAAGATAAATAAAATCCTAAACTTTATGTTATATTAATTATATTTCTGCTTTTCTCGGTTTATATTCCGTTAACTTTACTTCTGAATGAATAGCTACTTATTATGCACATCTGTTTTTAAATGATCAAACTCAGTTGCACATTCTAATCTGCTTTATTTTTAATAACTGCACAGTATTTTGTTTTTGTGATTTCATCCTTATTCCGTATTTTATTCTTAATTCTGTTTTTATTAAACGTTTTCTACTTTTCTTGTGTGATGTTTTTATTACCGGCCTCTTTGCTGCTGTTACAGTTACATTTCCCCGTTACGGGACAATACAGGATTATTCTGTTCTTTTATATCATTTAAACTGCAAAACCATAATTTCTCTGCTGATAATTTCAAGAAAATTCATGTTAATTTTATGGTGAAAAATATTTGTTAAACATTTAGCGCACAAAATTATAATAGTGTCTTAATGATTTTCCGCCTGAAAGCAACAATAAAGCGTGTTTCGTGTTCTAGGATGATTAAAATGGTTCCTGATGACTGGGTTTACTGGTTGTACTGGGCGTATCAGACCTGATGATGATGCGTTTCATTTCCCCGTATTTCTGTCGTTTCTTTCATTCTCAGGGTGGAAACAGTGATGATGATGAGGAAGTTTCCACTGAAGCAGCATCAGATGAAGATGTAAACAACCAGATTGGATTTCATTTAATCATCAGATTTCTTGGTGACTCATGGGTTCTGCATTAGCAGGGATTCCCTCCCAGAAGCTGTGGATGAGGTCTACAGTAAGCAGAGCCTCAGGCAGCTGGAAACACGACTCCACCTCTGACTGACTGCAGCTCTTCATTAGGCTGCCTATTAACACCTGCTCAGGAGGCTTCAAAGCTCGGAAACAGCGACGGCTTCCTGAACGAAACAGCAACTATTGGGTCTCACTCAGCCTGTTGCGCAACATCAGTGAACCATCGGGGGTGCATCTGATTTTATCTGAAGCCCCTCGTCTTCATGATAGAGACGCTGCAGCCAATCGGGGACGCTCGAAGAAATTAGAAAAGGACCGAAAATGTCTGCAAGAAGCGAGCAACAGGTGGCAATGAGGGAAACCGGTGTTGTCCAGATTTACCTGTACATGAAAAGGATGAAGAGCCAATAAATTAACGTTGGTTTGGGTTCAGGAACAGCAGCGGTTCTGGACCGGGTCGCCAGAGAGAACCCGGTTATTGGCTGTTTGGGGCCTGAAGCTGAAGCAGCAGACGAGTCAAACAGGAATCCCACAGGGTGTCTTCTTGGCCCACTTCCTCTTCAGCTCTGTGGTTGGCGCTTCTCTCACAGTTTCTTACTTTTGCCCCATGTGAACTGAAAGTTGACATAAAAGAAACGTTTTAAGGCAGATTTCGACGCTGATTTTGCTGGGATCCTTCATCGCTCCTACATTTGGTGTATAAGACAGGAGATGAATTGATATAAAGGTGGTTAAGTTCTCCTGGTAGCGTTAAATGAAGGCTCTGCGTTGGCACACATGTATGCAGAGGGTGTGATCTTATCACCTAATGACACCTTCACACCTTCTAAAATAGCTCCACGTTTTTTCAATAAAAACACAGGAGGTTCTAAGCGCCATGTTACAAATAGTTTACAACCTGTTTAAAAAGGGGTTCCACAAGGACGCGTCCTTGGATCTCTTCTGTTCAGTTTAAAAAGGGGTTCCACAGGGACGCGTCCTTGGATCTCTTCTATTCAGCTTAAAAAGGGGTTCCAAAGGGAAGTGTCCACAGATCACTTCTGTTCAGGTTAATACGGGGTTCCACAACGACGTGCCTTGGGTCCCTTCCGTTCAGTTTAAAATGGGGTTCCACAGGGACGCATTCAAACATGGAGAAACAGCATTCAGTTTCGATGCCCCACAAATTCCAGACAACTGCAAAGCTGCTGAATCGTTAGCTTCTTTCAAACAAAAGACTAAAACTCTACTGTTTAGAGCTGCCTTTGGGTAATATTCTAAGATTTTAAAACTCAAATGCTAAGCGTTTTATTTAATTGATTCTCATTTTTAATCTAATTTTAATTTTCATACTTTCTATAGCAAATAAAATTGCCTTGCCTTCTGCTCAGTTCAAAATGGAGTTCCACAGGGACGTGTCCTCAAGTCCCTTTTGTTCGGTTAAAAAGGCATTCCAAAGGGAAATGTCCTTGGTGCTGCTCGGTTTAGTTTAAAACGGGGTTCTACAGAGACGTGTCCTCAGATTTCTTCAGTTTAATACAGGGTTTCAAAGGGACGCGTAGTTGGATCCTTTGTGTTCAGTTTAAAAAGGGGACATGGAGAAACAGCATTCAGTTTCGATGCCCCACAAATTCCAGATGACTGCAAAGCTACTGAATAGTTAGCTTCTTTCAGACCAAAGATTAAAACTCTACTGTTTAGAGCTGCCTTTGGGTAATATTCCAAAATAGATTTTTGACATAAATTTTCTTTTTATGCGTTTCCTAAATTGTTTTTTTAAATCAAATGCTTAATGTTTGCTGTTCAATTTAATATAGGGTTTCAAAGGGACGTGTCCTTAGATCCTTTCTGCTTAGCTTGAAACAGCTGCTCTGCATTATGGTTCACAGCATAGAAACAGCAGAAATTGGCTTTAACTCTTTCAGGCAAATATGAACATTCAGTTGTAATTTCCAGAACATCTATCGCCTATCTCCAGCGGTAAATGGGCGAAAGGCTGGTTACACCCTGGACAGGTACCCAATCCATCACAGCAAAATAGATGCAGTGACTTTCAAATATAGTAACAAAACACTTTTTATAGTATTTTATCTAGTATTTATATATATATATATATATAAAATTGTTATTATTATTATCAAGCCCGTTATCATATTACCATTTTATCAAGGCTATACCATCATTGGACCATTAGTGTTCGTCTCCAGGTTGCTACGGAAACAAAGATCTCCTCAAGGTCGCTATGGAGACTAACACCTCTTCCAGGTTGCTACGGAGACAACCCTCTCTCCTCCAGGTTTCTAGGGAGACAAACATCTCCAGCAGTGGTCCGCAGGATCAGGCAGCTTCAAATCCTCCTAAAGAAAGTTGTCTGGCTCCGTTTAGACACAGGAGATCAGAACATCTCAGCCTGAAGCCTCTTCTAGAGTAAAGGTTTCTAACCCTGAACCTCCAGATGTTCCAGAGGAACCACCAGGTTCTCATGGTGAGCCATGTTCTCCCAATAAGCTGGAGCTTCAGCCTGAACTGAAGCATCTCCTCCTGCTGAGGAGCAGCAGGCTGCTGTGGTTTCACCGTTGGCGGTTGACTCTTCCACACCTGAAGCTTGAATCCAGGACGCCACCGGCAGCAGCAGACATGTTGGGGCGCTCTCATTTCACACCACATGATCCAACATGGCCGCCGAGCTCCTGCAGCTAAAACAACATGGTTCTGGTCTGGTTCTGGTCACCTTAATGGACCACAGGGCCGATGTTCAGATCAGCCCCTGGAGGGGAACCTCAGGGCTGCTTCCTCAGTCCCTTTAAGTTTGTTTTAGTGTTTTGATAGAACTGGGTCCACATGAACACATCCAGGAACAGAACCTACTTTAAGATCATTTTCACATCAGAACCAAAAGAATTCAGGGTAAATTTAACATTAAAACTCTGTTAATGAAACTAATCTGTTATAAATTATTATAAATGATGGTCTGGAGGTGAAACGCTGTAATAATCAGCATGTTTCACATTATTATCCAAGCGGTTCTGAGTAATTAGACTGATTCTGTGAACCTCAGCGAACGCTAAGAAGGTCTTCATGAACAGATCGGGACTTCCTCCCTTCGTGTGAGTAAAGCGAGAGAGTATGCAGGAACCCGTCTGGTTCTGACCCGCTGCAGCTGTTCTGAACCGCAGATCATTATCCGGTCCAGGGTCACTCACAGCCATTAATAGGTTTGGTTCTGGTCTTTAGTTTTATCAATAGTAATCTTAGATGTAATCCAGGTCCAACACTGGTTCTGAACAGTTACTTTAAATGCAACCACATCAACATCAGTGTAACATAGAATCAGATCCAGCAGTACCCGGTTAGCCCAGAACCAGAACCGCCCAATACTCTGATAGATTTGAACACTTTCAGGGTAAAATGCAGTTTATTCTGTAATAATTATAATAAAGAGCTTCATACACATTAATTATCGTGTTTTTTTCTTTTTTCCTAGAACCCGAACGCTTTGAGCTTTCCGGTTCCCTTCCTGTAGAACCCGTCACAGTTGGGTCCGAACGAATGGCTCCTCCACCTAAAAAACAACTCTGGGTTCAGCCTAAATATGCTGTTAACGATAATAACAGCAGTCTGCTCCATTTAAACAAGAACTCACATTTTACTGAAGCAAATATACATTTTATCTCTCATAGTTTCTGTTTAATAAGGTTTTAGTGGATTAAACTGACACTAAATATGTGTACATGTAATATTCAGATGTGGGTTTATTTACGCTCTGCCAGATAAATCGACGTGTTTAATAATGTCCGGCTGGGTTGAAATTCATTACAGAATGTATTATATCTGTTATTTTTCACCTAATTTGTGCTTTGATACATAATATTAGTTTAGTTTTAGGCATGTATATGAGGGTAAAGATCTGATTAATTGGTTGCATATTTTCAGACAACTAAAAAAAACAGAATAATTATAAAAAAAACTCTTTTGAAATAAGTTTTTAATTTTCAAGTTGTAGTATAATTGAATGTTTCAATGTTGTTTTAAGGATTTGTGAAGTAAAATAAAATCCAATTTTTAAAAATAAACGGTTTGTTGCTAATCCAGTTAGCTAGCTAACATGCTAATCGTGAGTCGTCAGTATTCAGCAGCTGTTAAACTGAACTAATACGGTTAGTTAACGTGATCACTGTTCAGTCACAAAATGGCTAAAACTAGCATAAAAATGTTCGGACAAACAAAGAAAATTAGCATAAAACATGCAACGCTACGCGTTACATTCATGTTTAAGTTTTAAGGTTTCCTCCGGATCTTTAAATACGGTTATATTATTGTTTAAAATGTTTTTTATTTTATTTTTTATTTTACATTTTCAATATTTTCGGAATCAGGTTTAACGCTAAAAAAAACTTTTTATCGCCAGTTTCTAAAATGTCTTTACTCGCTTCGGTTCAGTTCGAATATATCGTATTTATTTTTTTAAATAAGATTATGGTTTAAATTTGAGACATTTTTATCAATAAATATGTTCTAGGAAAATAAAGACATTTAATGGCTCCAATTTGATATACCAAACAGAATAGTTCTTTATTATTTATAAAAATGTTATGTTTTGAGATGGAGAATAATTACATCTTTAGAATATAACTATTTTTCCCTACTTTAGTTTAAGATAACATTGAGATATTTATAACACTGCAGTAGTAACTTTTAGTTATGATCCTGCTTCATTACATGAATAAAATCTTTCTTTAGCTGCTCAGTTTTCAAGCCAACATGCTAATCTTTTATGGGTTTGGTTGCCGGTTAATGTTTGTTAATATTATTTTATTATTATTTAGCCTTTTTTAATATCATTACTATTAAATGACTGATAATTCATAACATGACTAAAATAGGCAAGAAAATATAAATTAATTTTTCGTAATTGTCTCAAAATCAAAAAAATCTTAGAATAAAACAGAACCTAACTTTTATTTTGAAGTTATTTTATTTCAAAGTTTTACGGTTTTCTCTGCAGCTTTGGTTTCTTTAAATAATAAAAGCACATTTTCTTTTTAAGTACAGATTGTTTAAAATTACAGATATTTTTCTTTTGTGTGTTTGTAAAAATGTGACATTTTTACATTATACTGTAAAAGCTGGTTAAACAACAAATTCTGGCTTTTTTTTCCGCTTTTTATTTTGTTTTTGCTGTAATAAAAAATTCTGCTTTAACTTTCAGAATTATTTAGCCATAAACATGATGGTGACTTGGGTTGAAAATTACGTAAAAGTCCTCATTTGCTTAAATAAATGCAACAGCTTTTTTTAAATTATTTAAAAGAAAAATTAACAGGTAAATTAAGAAGTGAAATGTTTGAGCTAACCTTAAGATACTGATAAATCTGCTTTAGTAACATTTAATAATGCTTATGTTCCAAAACATAAATATAAGGCTTTCTTTAGCTTCTTTGTTCAAGCTTTGTTGCTAGTAAACATGCTAATCTGTTAAAACGAGTTAATGCTTTTAATCATGAATGTAGCTAAATAAAAATATAACAGTTAAAGGTTTATTCAGTGAATCAACACGATAATTGATTGACTTAAGAAATGTTTTTTTTATTCGGTTCTGTAGCTCAGCATTAAACATGGCCGCCAGAGGCTACATTTGTCTAAAGCTTCTTTCTTTGGTCAAACCTTTAAGGTATTTTATCTGCATTGTGAAAACATTTTCACTTTCAGAACATAAACCTACTTTATATTTGAATAAGGCGTTTTAAATGATTTTAGAAACGTGTTTTTTTGGGTCATGGATCCCAGTCTGTCAGCAGAAACACATCAGATCCGTTCTTTAAAAATTCCTGCAGATGTGAAAACATGTTCTTGTAAAACCAAAACTGAGCCTATAGCGTGTTTAAGGTCACTTTAATCTAAAGTTATTTCGGGTTGGATCCGCTGAAACATGAACGTAGATGTACAGATGTTGTCAATCTGAAGGTTTGGATCCGTTTTCGAATGAAATTAAAGCGACTCTCGGTTCAGGGACCATAAAAATGAACACGCTAAACTGGACTGACGGTTGTACCTGAACCTTCCTGACTCCTGAGGCTCTAACCTGTGCTCAGGTGAGCGAGGCCTACCTGCGGAGGGCAGCACCGAGGCGAGGACCAGCAGGCCAGGTACCCAGGTCTGGAGCTCCATCTGAAACCAGTTTCCCCAGCAGTAGGTGCGGGTTGCTCCGAGCCGTGCAGCGCCTGAAGCGAAGTGAGGCGTCTTCCTGTGCAGAGGGGTGATGAAATGGGACAGGAAGTGGTGAGGAGCCGCCGTGCCAGGTGACACACAGCGACACACTTCTCCCACACACCACCACAGCGCTCTGCTCTGCTCGCACGCGGAAACAGCAGCTCAGCTCCAACTCCGGCTTCGCTTCAGCCGCGTTTCAGTTAGACGTTTTCAGCAGCCGGGATCAGGGCTGTCCGGCACGGTGGTGGCAGCATCATGCCGTCATCCCGGACACAAAATAACTCAAACAACACAAGCTTTGATTTGTTTGGCTAAAAATCTTTATTATTTCTGCAAAAATATAACAACTCCATGTGTAAAATCTGATTTTCTAAACAAGTATGAAAATATATTCTGACAAACACACAAAGTCGAACACTGACAGCGGAAACTTGTTCCATTTATAGTGATAAAACATCAGATCAGAGCCTTAATGTTGGCAATAATTCAGCGGTGGAGGCGATTTATTATGGATTAACACACAAATATCATCCCTGAGTCACATTTAGAGAAAATCTGAAGCTGAAAACGAGTCAAAAAACTTTCATTCCTGATTAATGCGCCACCTTCATGCTGCTATGAATCATGGGAAATGTAGGAAAACCTGCACAATACTTCTGCGTTTTAATCCATAGCGTTTGATCTGAGCACGGCACACACACTCAAAAGGTCAAAGGTCAAAACAAAGCCAGAAGAATCAGATGTAGAGAAACACTCATAAAACAAGTCAATGTTAAAGCTAAGAGAGCAGAAATAGTCAAAAACTTTTTAAAGTGCTTTTAATAATTTGTTGGACGTCTCCCCCTGGTGGTCAAAGCCCACAACTACAACCATCCCTTCCCTTTATCCTCATGAACTGTAGAGATTAATAAGACAAATATCCAGAGGAGAATGAGGCAGAAATTAGTTTATACCACAGAGAAACTGGTTTAAAATAATCCTGATTAAAGGTTCAGATTAATAATACATTTTCGGATAAATTAATATTATTTGTGGCTAGACTCTGAGGTGGAACAGAGGAATAAATCTGGTTTTATTCTGATTATTACTTAAGAATAATCAAGTTATTAATGTTTGTGTCTGTGTGGTTCAGAAGCCCCGCCCACCCAATGCCATGCCCCGCCCACCAGGGGGTTTAATGCTACTGATCAGAGCTGGTTGACCTCTGACCTCGTTGAACTCATGAAGGAGAATAAGAGACGAAGGAGGAGAGGTCAAAGGTCATCATCGCCGTCATCGCCAGGTTGCTGGTTCAATTCCTGAACAAAAACAATCCCAGATGTTCTCATTTATTATCCTTATAACAACTATTTTATAATCTGATAAACATGTTTATTAAATCATTATAGTCCTGCTATATCATCTTATTTGTTAGATATTAACACATCATAATGTTCTTATTTAATGTTATTCTAAATATTATTTTGTTCTGTTATCTTCTTGAAGCAAACATTAATATAACAATTAAATCGTTAAAATCTGTGTTAAATTACATTTTTTATCATTTCATGTTGAAAATAGATTACAAAGTTAAATCTTTAATTAACGGATCTTTTTAATTAGTATTCATCCTCAGTAAAACATTTTATCAGCTCATAATACATTATAATTCTAATAAATATTTCTATATTCATACTTTTATTTATATTTATGATTATCTCTTGATAAACGGTCATAATTTGTGACGCTTTTCCATTTTAAAATGCATCAAAAAATATTGCGTAATGTGCTTTTCTTGAACATGAATTAACCCATAAAGTAGCCATTATATTAATTATTTCAGGCCATTTTTTATACCATTTATAAATTAAGCAAAAAAAAAAGAAACAGAAAAAAATAATGTAAAGATTGGAAACATTACAGTGACTAAACAATTAAACAAATATAACAAATAATTCTATCAAATTCTTACTTCATTAAATAATGAAAAAAATTGTTCCAATTATTTACATCATTATTTATTTATTACAAATAATTATTTAAAATTAACCTTCAAATTTTTACTTATAACTACTTAATGAGTATTTATGATACATTAACTTTCAATTTTTTAAATGATTAATTATTTAAATAATAAATAAATAATTCTGTGTTGCTGCTTTATGAGTATTAAACGTTGTTTTCTACAGTCGTTCTATATGTTCTGTCTTCCTGGTTCCCCTGAGGTAAAGAACTACAATCAGCTGGTAAAGAACTACAATCAGCAGGTAAAGAACTACAATCAGCTGGTAAAGAACTACAATCAGCAGGTAAAGAACTACAATCAGCTGGTAAAGAACTACAACCAGCTGGTAAAGAACTACAACCAGCTGGTAAAGAACTACAACCAGCTGGTAAAGAACTACAACCAGCTGGTAAAGAACTACAACCAGCTGGTAAAGAACTACAATCAGCAGGTAAAGAACTACAATCAGCAGGTAAAGAACTACAATCAGCAGGTAAAGAACTACAATCAGCAGGTAAAGAACTACAATCAGCAGGTAAAGAACTACAATCAGCAGGTAAAGAACTACAATCAGAAGGTAAAGAACTACAATCAGCTGGTAAAGAACTACAACCAGCTGGTAAAGAACTACAATCAGCAGGTAAAGAACTACAATCAGCAGGTAAAGAACTACAATCAGCTGGTAAAGAACTACAATCAGCAGGTAAAGAACTACAATCAGCTGGTAAAGAACTACAACCAGCTGGTAAAGAACTACAATCAGCTGGTAAAGAACTACAACCAGCAGTTAAGAACTACAATCAGCAGGTAAAGAACTACAATCAGCAGGTAAAGAACTACAACCAGCTGGTAAAGAACTACAATCAGCAGGTAAAGAACTACAATCAGCAGGTAAAGAACTACAATCAGCAGGTAAAGAACTACAATCAGCAGGTAAAGAACTACAATCAGCAGGTAAAGAACTACAATCAGCAGGTAAAGAACTACAATCAGCAGGTAAAGAACTACAATCAGCAGGTAAAGAACTACAATCAGCAGGTAAAGAACTACAATCAGCTGGTAAAGAACTACAATCAGCAGGTAAAGAACTACAATCAGCAGGTAAAGAACTACAATCAGCAGGTAAAGAACTACAATCAGCAGGTAAAGAACTACAATCAGCTGGTAAAGAACTACAATCAGCAGGTAAAGAACTACAATCAGCAGGTAAAGAACTACAACCAGCTGGTAAAGAACTACAATCAGCAGGTAAAGAACTAAATCATAAAATCAGCAGGTAAAGAACTACAATCAGCTGGTAAAGAACTACAACCAGCTGGTAAAGAACTACAATCAGCTGGTAAAGAACTACAACCAGCAGTTAAGAACTACAATCAGCAGGTAAAGAACTACAATCAGCAGGTAAAGAACTACAACCAGCTGGTAAAGAACTACAATCAGCAGGTAAAGAACTACAATCAGCAGGTAAAGAACTACAATCAGCTGGTAAAGAACTACAATCAGCAGGTAAAGAACTACAACCAGCTGGTAAAGAACTACAACCAGCAGTTAAGAACTACAATCAGCAGGTAAAGAACTACAATCAGCAGGTAAAGAACTACAACCAGCTGGTAAAGAACTACAACAGGAAAAACAAGGTAAAGAACTACAATCAGCAGGTAAAGAACTACAATCAGCTGGTAAAGAACTACAACCAGCTGGTAAAGAACTACAATCAGCTGGTAAAGAACTACAACCAGCTGGTAAAGAACTACAATCAGCCGGTAAAGAACTACAATCAGCCGGTAAAGAACTACAACCAGCAGGTAAAGAACTACAATCAGCTGGTAAAGAACTACAACCAGCTGGTAAAGAACTACAATCAGCCGGTAAAGAACTACAACCAGCTGGTAAAGAACTACAATCAGCAGGTAAGGAACTACAATCAGCAGGTAAAGAACTACAATCAGCAGGTAAAGAACTACAACCAGCAGGTAAAGAACTACAATCAGCTGGTAAAGAACTACAACCAGCTGGTAAAGAACTACAAAGACCAACAGCAGCAGCTCTCACCATCAGCGGGGCGCAGCCTGGAAGTAGTCGTCAGGAGAGACGGTCTTCACCCCCCCAAAGTAGTCCAGAACCCACACCTGGAACAGACAGGACGCTTCAGACTGGTACTGATGGTTACTACCAATGGTTCTACTGGTACTGATGGTTACTGACAATGGTTCTACTGGTACTGATGGTTACTGACAATGGTTCTACTGGTACTGATGGTTACTGACAATGGTTCTACTGGTACTGATGGTTACTGACAATGGTTCTACTGGTACTGATGGTTACTGACAATGGTTCACAAACCAATGGTTCACTGGTACTGATGGTTACTACAATGGTTCTACTGGTACTGATGGTTACTGACAATGGTTCTACTGGTACTGATGGTTACTACCAATGGTTCTACTGGTACTGATGGTTACTGACAATGGTTCTACTGGTACTGATGGTTACTGACAATGGTTCTACTGGTACTGATTGTTACTACCAATGGTTCTACTGGTACTGATGGTTAGTGACAATGGTTCTACTGGTACTGATGGTTAGTGACAATGGTTCTACTGGTACTGATGGTTACTGACAATGGTTCTACTGGTACTGATGGTTACTGACAATGGTTCTACTGGTACTGATGGTTACTGACAATGGTTCTACTGGTACTGATGGTATGACAATGGTTCTACGGTACTGATGGTTACTGACAATGGTTCTACTGTACTGATGGTTACTGACAATGGTTCTACTGGTACTGATGGTTACTGACAATGGTTCTACTGGTACTGATGGTTACTGACAATGGTTCTACTGGTACTGATGGTTACTGACAATGGTTCTACTGGTACTGATGGTTACTGACAATGGTTCTACTGGTACTGATGGTTACTGACAATGGTTCTACTGGTACTGATGGTTACTGACAATGGTTCTACTGGTACTGATGGTTACTGAAAATGGTTCTACTGGTACTGATGGTTACTGACAATGGTTCTACTGGTACTGATGGTTACTGACAATGGTTCTACTGGTACTGATGGTTACTGACAATGGTTCTACTGGTACTGATGGTTACTAACAATGGTTCTACTGGTACTGATGGTTACTGACAATGGTTCTACTGGTACTGATGGTTACTGACAATGGTTCTACTGGTACTGATGGTTACTGACAATGGTTCTACTGGTACTGATGGTTACTACCAATGGTTCTACTGGTACTGATGGTTACTACCAATGGTTCTACTGGTACTGATGGTTACTGACAATGGTTCTACTGGTACTGATGGTTAACTGACAATGGTTCTACTGTACTGATGGTTACTGACCAATGGTTCTACTGTACTGATGGTTACTGACAAATGGTTCTACTGGTACTGATGGTTACTGACAATGGTTCTACCTGGTACTGATTGTTACTGACAATGGTTCTACTGGTACTGATGGTTACACAATGGTTCTACTGTACTTAGTACTACCAATGCTTCTGTAACGTTTACTGACAATGGTTCTACTGGTACTGATGGTTACTACCAATGGTTCTACTGGTACTGATGGTTACTGACAATGGTTCTACTGGTACTGATGGTTACTGACAATGGTTCTACTGGTACTGATGGTTACTACCAATGGTTCTACTGGTACTGATGGTTACTGACAATGGTTCTACTGGTACTGATGGTTACTACCAATGGTTCTACTGGTACTGATGGTTACTACCAATGGTTCTACTGGTACTGATGGTTACTGACAATGGTTCTACTGGTACTGATGGTTACTGACAATGGTTCTACTGGTACTGATGGTTACTGACAATGGTTCTACTGGTACTGATGGTTACTAACAATGGTTCTACTGGTACTGATGGTTACTACCAATGGTTCTACTGGTACTGATGGTTACTGACAATGGTTCTACTGGTACTGATGGTTACTACCAATGGTTCTACTGGTACTGATGGTTACTGACAATGGTTCTACTGGTACTGATGGTTACTACCAATGGTTCTACTGGTACTGATGGTTACTGACAATGGTTCTATTGGTACTGATGGGTACTGACAATGGTTCTACTGACTGATGGTTACTACCAATGGTTCTACTGGTACTGATGGTTACTGACAATGGTTCTACTGGTACTGATGGTTACTACCAATGGTTCTACTGGTACTGATGGTTACTGACAATGGTTCTACTGGTACTGATGGTTACTACCAATGGTTCTACTGGTACTGATGGTTACTGACAATGGTTCTACTGGTACTGATGGTTACTACCAATGGTTCTACTGGTACTGATGGTTACTACCAATGGTTCTACTGGTACTGATGGTTACTGACAATGGTTCTACTGGTACTGATGGTTACTACCAATGGTTCTACTGGTACTGATGGTTACTACCAATGGTTCTACTGGTACTGATGGTTACTACCAATGGTTCTACTGGTACTGATGGTTACTGACAATGGTTCTACTGGTACTGATGGTTACTGACAATGGTTCTACTGGTACTGATGGATACTGACAATGGTTCTACTGGTTCTGGTTCTACTGATACTGATGCTGGTTCTATTGATGCTTCTACTACAGGTTCTACTGGTATTGATTGTTCTACTGGTTTTGGTAGTTGTTCTACAAATGGTCTTGCTGGTTCTGGTACTGATGGTTCTGTTGTGACGGTACCTGCGTGATGTTGAACTTGGCGAAGAACCAGTTGTGGTCGGTGGGCCAGTCGATCATCTCCGGGTGTCGGATGAACAGAGCCTTCTTGGCGTAGTCCGCCTCGGTGCCGTTCACCTGGAAGGCAGCCAGCGGGTTCAGAGGTCAGGTGGGCGGGGCTTAGCAGGGTTTACCTGGTCAGACAGGTGAGGAGGCGTACCTGGAGGACGGATCCAGACAGGATGATGTGGGCGCAGAGAGGACTCTGGGGATCGAATCCCTGCTGCCTGCAGTAGTCCGTCTGAGCCAGAGACATGGACAGGGACGCCTGGGGGTTCACCTGGGGGGGGAGGGGGAGGGGGGGGGTCAAAGGTCACACATAAGCTTTAATAAAAGTACCTACAAAGAAACTGCTGACCTAGTATTTATAAATACATATAGAACGTTATATGTTAATATTATGTACTAAAAATGTTTCATTATTATATATCCTATATAAATAATACAGTGTTTAATTAATCCTATTAATGCAGTCTGAGGTTATAGAACCTGATGGATCATGGGACCCAAAACAGGAAATATATTTTCTGTTAGTTAAACAGTAATAAGATAAATCTTTAAACATAAAACTATACATTATAAATTACTGCTTTTGCAGAGACACATTTTTACTAGGGATGTCCGATATTATCGGTCTAAAGTCATTATCGGCCGATATCGGCATTAAAATGTAATATCGGAAATTATCAGTATCGTTTTTTATTTTTCACACCAAACACATATAATATATCAAACTCTTCAGCTACTTCTTTCCTCTCTCAGAATGTAAAAATATGACAGATTTCAGGTTTAGTTTTTGAGATATTTTTTGTTTGAGAAAACTTTCAATAAATCAAAAGGTAGGTTAATAATTGGCCCTGCTTAAATGTTTGCTGTTTTTTTATTTTTTATTCTTGTTTCAGTTGTTTCCACTTTACCTCACTGCTAAAAAGGTATAATGTTGTTAACATTTTCTAAAAGTAGATATTTGTCCTGAGTTTTGGGCCTTTGTCAGTGTGAGAAAATGTTCCAGCTACTTTTGAAGACAAAATAAAAATGGCACCTTTTTCAATTTCCCAAATAAAATTCTAGTACTTTTTACATTTTATACATTTTTAAAGCTCAAGTATGCATGATACATGATATTTGATTGTGGTTACCAAAAAGGGTTTAGTAGTTTTTGTTTTTTATGAGGGAGGGTCCCCACATATCGGTATCGGAAATTAGGAGTTAGGCTATATCGGTATATCGGTAAAAAAGCCAATATCGAACATCCCTACTTTTTACATATATATTTTTAAAAATATTTTATAAACATTTTAACTATTTATTAATATAAAAATATGTAAACCCATTTTTGTACATTTTTATGATTGATATATTAAAAATATTGAATAAAACATTTTTTGTATCTGCAGTCAGTAGTTATAAACCCTGAACAATAATTTGACGTAGTGATAAATACATTAAATTCGATATTGTAAACGATTACTAGTACTATATATACACATTTACATGTTAAGCATTTTTTAAATTAAATAATTAATTTTAAAAAGTGATTAAAAATATTGTTTTTATGTTTTTACATTGAATTTAGACATTTATGTTATAAAATTGTTATAAGAACAATTTTTTACAATACTTACAATAAGTTTTTACATTGTCAATTAATATAAATATTTAATGCAATAAAACTTTAATGAAAAGAGCTGGAACCCGATGGATCATGTGATCTACTAATAACTTAGAGATTGTAAATTATTACATATAAATACATTTTCATGTTAAACATATTTAACATTTTTTTAATTATTAATGTAAAAAAGTGATTGTAGTTTTTAACTTTTTATATTGAGACGTTTTTGTAATAAAATCGTTATGTAAGCAGTTGCTTTTAGATATTTATATTTTTTTTAATATTTTATACAATACAGTTTTTACATTCTCAATGTATCTAAATATTATTTTAATGCAATAAAAAAATATTAAAGCAGTTGCTGTCAGCAGTCTGTGGTTATAGAACCTGACTGATCATGTGACCATAAATAGGAAATATGTTTGTTACTAAGCTAAATGTATAAATATTTACAATTATATATTACTTCTTTTTTACAATAAAAAAATTATTAATTACATTAAAATGTCTAAGATATATGTTTTAATGTAATAAAAGTCTTTGTGCTGTCAGCAGTCTGTGGTTATAGAACCCGATGGATCATGTGACCCGGGCTCCAAACTGCTGTGTCACTGTTTATGAAATCTGCTGCGTCACGCTGACCGTTACCTGCAGGTCCTGGACGGACACCTCCATGTGGGTCAGGTACATGTAGGGCACCCCGGAGCTCGAGCCGCGGGGCCCGTCGCTCACCGAGAACACGTTGGAGAACGGCTGGCCAACCACCGGCTGGTGGCTGGAGATGGTGGCCATGGAGGCCCAGTCACACCGGTGGGCCACGAAGCGGGCCACCCGGGCCACCTGGTCATGAGGAGGGATCTGGGGCCGGCAGGCGGAGGCCGAGGAGCGGGGAGAGTCCAAGGAGAGGCCGAGGAGGAGGAGCATTAGTGTAGGCCGCATAGAGGACATCATGGTCGGTGTCTGCGGGTCAGTCGGTCACAGGGAGCTCATATATAAATACAGGACCGACTTCCGCTCAGGACTTTCAGAATAAAACTACATCCGGTTCTTCACAATAAGAGCCTGGAAATAAAACTGCAGTTCAAACAGAAATTCAAAGGAGATTCTAGAATATAACTAAATTGAAATAGTTTTAATTTCATAATAAAAGTTGAAATTTAAAATTCTGAAAGAAGTCAAACTAAACTTGGAAATTTCAATATTTAAAGGTTTTTAAATGTTTTATTAAATGTTTTGAGAAGAATTTCCTCCAAATGGTCCCAAACTACATGAATAAAGTGTGATTTCCACGGTGATTTTAAGATAGAAGTGTACTCCCTTTCACAATAAAAGCAGTGCCTGATGGTGAATTTATTTAATAAAAAAAAACAAACGATTCACATTGAAAATCTTTATTTGAAAAAGTTTTCCAACTTTTCAGTAACAAAAACAGCTCTAAGCAACTTTATTTCCTACAGACTTTACTCAGTCGTTCTCCACCCCTTCACACAGGTTCTCCTCCAGGTGGAGCCACCCCTGGCAACCGTTGCTACGACAGAGACAGACCTCCCGTCTGGGGTCCAATACGGCGGCGGGAGCCTCGGCGAGGTAGTTCCAGGTGAGCTCGGTGCCGGCTTTAACCGCCCTGATGGACACAGACGGCCTTAGAACACACCTAGGATCAGAAGGGGGAGGAGTCTGTGGTGACCCCGCCTCCTCCTCCTTACCTGTTGGTGAAGAAGGCGATGACGGGGAAGGCGGGGTCGTGGGAGTCCGTGAAGACGTTCTGAATGAACAGGTTGGGCTGGCAGCTGTGCTGTGGGCGGAGTCACAGAGAATAGACCGGATCAGAACCAGAAAGTACCAACAGAACCAAACACCTGCGGAATTAGGAACGATATTAGTAACATGTGAACGTTTCAAAACATCCGATGGACGTAATCATGTTTAAAATTTAAAAGAAAAGCTAAAAATATATAAAATACATCAATATTTATCGAAGCCTAAGTAACGTGAATATTTTAGTTTTTACTGTTTCTAAAATTTATCGTGTCCAAGAAAAACGAATGTTTAAAAGTTAATAAAATCAGGGCTTTCCACAAGCTGTGACACGGATCTATTCTCCACCAGAATGCGATGTGAACTGGGTCAGCTTTCAAACTCTGCTGCTCCACCCGGTCCTTTAATAAACTTTTGGCCGGTCGCATTGAACTGATATCCTTCCGCCGCTTAAGTCGTACCCAGTTTTATCATGGGGCTCTTTACTCAGTTTATTGCTACTTTATATGTTGTATAATTATGATATTAATTTAGTGATAATAGTAGCAGTAAAGTAATATTATATTCGAGCAAATGTCTGAGAAAATGCTTATTATTCAATTCAATTCAAAGATACTTTATTGATGCGGTCACTGCAGTGCTTGCAGCCGCCAGAGCAGCGTCACATAATAGTAGTAGTTGTAATAATAATAATAATAAAAAGTATTAGTAATCTTCTCCTGTTCATGGTTTCTTCCTGCCCAGAGGTGTGAGAAAGATGCCACCAAAAAGAAAATCCAATCAGGAGATTCTGGAAAGAAGAAGACTCCTGTTTGCCCCCTGGTGGACACCAGAGGCGCCACAGACTCCTGTCTGCCCCCTGGTGGACACCAGAGGCACCACAGACTCCTGTCTGCCCCCTGGTGGACACCAGAGGCGCCACAGACTCCTGTCTGCCCCCTGGTGGACACCAGAGGCGCCACAGACTCCTGTCTGCCCCCTGGTGGACACCAGAGGCGCCACAGACTCCTGTCTGCCCCCTGGTGGACACCAGAGGCGCCACAGACTCCTGTCTGCCCCCTGGTGGACACCAGAGGCGCCACAGACTCCTGTTTTCCCCCTGGTGGACACCAGAGGCGCCACAGACTCCTGTCTGCCCCCTGGTGGACACCAGAGGCGCCACAGACTCCTGTCTGCCCCCTGGTGGACACCAGAGGCGCCACAGACTCCTGTCTGCCCCCTGGTGGACACCAGAGCGCCACAGACTCCTGTCTGCCCCCTGGTGACACCAGAGGCGCCACAGACTCCTGTCTGCCCCCTGGTGGACACCAGAGGCGCCACAGACTCCTGTTCTGCCCCCTGGTGGACACCAGAGGCGCCACAGACTCCTGTCTGCCCCCTGGTGGACACCAGAGGCGCCACAGACTCCTGTCTGCCCCCTGGTGGACACCAGAGGCGCCACAGACTCCTGTCTGCCCCCTGGTGGACACCAGAGGCGCCACAGACTCCTGTTTTCCCCCTGGTGGACACCAGAGGCGCCACAGACTCCTGTCTGCCCCCTGGTGGACACCAGAGGCCCACAGACTCTGTCTGCCCCTGGTGGACACCAAGGCGCCACAGACTCCTGTCTGCCCCCTGGTGGACACCAGAGGCGCCACAGACTCCTGTTTCCCCCTTGGTGGACACCAAGGCGCCACAGACCCTGCCTGTCTGCCCCCTGGTGGACACCAGAGGCGCCACAGACTCCTGTTTTCCCCCTGGTGGACACCAGAGGCGCCACAGACTCCTGTCTGCCCCCTGGTGGACACCAGAGGCGCCACAGACTCCTGTCTGCCCCCTGGTGGACACCAGAGGCGCCACAGACTCCTGTCTGCCCCCTGGTGGACACCAGAGGCGCCACAGACTCCTGTTTTCCCCCTGGTGGACACCAGAGGCGCCACAGACTCCTGTCTGCCCCCTGGGACACCAGAGGGCCACAGACTCCTGTTTTCCCCCTGGTGGACACCAGAGGCGCACAGACTCCTGTTTTCCCCCTGGTGGACACCAGAGCGCCACAGACTCCTGTCTGCCCCCTGGTGGACACCAGAGGCGCCACAGACTCCTGTTTTCCCCCTGGTGGACACCAGAGGCGCCACAGACTCCTGTCTGCCCCCTGGTGGACACCAGAGGCGCTACAGACTCCTGTCTGCCCCCTGGTGGACACCAGAGGCGCCACAGACTCCTGTCTGCCCCCTGGTGGACACCAGAGGCGCCACAGACTCCTGTCTGCCCCCTGGTGGACACCAGAGGCGCCACAGACTCCTGTCTGCCCCCTGGTGGACACCAGAGGCGCCACAGACTCCTGTCTGCCCCCTGGTGGACACCAGAGGCGCCACAGACTCCTGTCTGCCCCCTGGTGGACACCAGAGGCGCCACAGACTCCTGTCTGCCCCCTGGTGGACACAGACTCCTGTCTGCCCCCTGGTGGACACCAGAGGCGCCACAGACTCCTGTCTGCCCCCTGGTGGACACCAGAGGCGCCACAGACTCCTGTCTGCCCCCTGGTGGACACCAGAGGCGCCACAGACTCCTGTCTGCCCCCTGGTGGACACCAGAGGCGCCACAGACTCCTGTTTCCCCCTGGTGGACACCAGAGGCGCCACAGACTCCTGTTTTCCCCCTGGTGGACACCAGAGGCGCCACAGACTCCTGTCTGCCCCCTGGTGGACACCAGAGGCGCCACAGACTCCTGTCTGCCCCCTGGTGGACACCAGAGGCGCCACAGACTCCTGTCTGCCCCCTGGTGGACACCAGATGCGCACAGACTCCTGTCTGCCCCCTGGTGGACACCAGAGCCACAGACTCCTGTTTCCCCTGGTGGACCCAGAACCCACACCCACCACACACCCCCGCGCCACAGACTCCTGTCTGCCCCCTGGTGGACACCAGAGGCGCCACAGACTCCGTTTGCCCCCTGGTGGACACCAGAGGCGCCACAGACTCCTGTTTTCCCCCTGGTGGACACCAGAGACGCCACAGACTCCTGTCTGCCCCCTGGTGGACACCAGAGGCGCCACAGACTCCTGTTTTCCCCCTGGTGGACACCAGAGGCGCCACAGACTCCTGTTTTCCCCCTGGTGGACACCAGCCCACCTGTTTCCCCTGTGGACACCAGAGGCGCCACAGACTCCTGTTCCCCTGGTGGACACCAGAGGCGCCACAGACTCCTGTTTGCCCCCTGGTGGACACCAGAGGCGCCACAGACTCCTGTTTTCCCCCTGGTGGACACCAGAGGCGCCACAGACTCCTGTTTTCCCCCTGGTGGACACCAGAGGCGCCACAGACTCCTGTCTGCCCCCTGGTGGACACCAGAGGCGCCACAGACTCCTGTTTTCCCCCTGGTGGACACCAGAGACGCCACAGACTCCTGTCTGCCCCCTGGTGGACACCAGAGGCGCCACAGACTCCTGTTTGCCCCCTGGTGGACACCAGAGGCGCCACAGACTCCTGTTTTCCCCCTGGTGGACACCAGAGGCGCCACAGACTCCTGTTTGCCCCCTGGTGGACACCAGAGGCGCCACAGACTCCTGTTTTCCCCCTGGTGGACACCAGAGGCGCCACAGACTCCTGTTTGCCCCCTGGTGGACACCAGAGGCGCCACAGACTCCTGTTTTCCCCCTGGTGGACACCAGAGGCGCCACAGACTCCTGTCTGCCCCCTGGTGGACACCAGAGGCGCTACAGACTCACGTTGATGAAGCGGCTGACGTTTCCCTCCTTGGAGGCGTCGATGAAGCAGACGTCCTCCGTTTCTGCCGCTCGCTTTGAGCTCCTGGGACTGCTGTCCCTTCTGTCCATCGCCACGGTAACCCTGACCTCAGACAGGCTTCCTGATTGGAACCAATAGGAAGCATTAGTGGGAGGAGCCTGCAGCTGGTTTGCTGGTCATGTTTCCTGCTGACCTGTTGGTGGCGCTGCGTCGTCAGAATCTCCAGCTTTCTTCCCCTGATCCAGAAACATCAGAGTTGATCAGCAGCTCTAAAGCTTCTGTAGGACAAACGCTGATGGACAAACCTTGTCCTGCTCGCTGTGTCTCTGGATCACCGGGACGTGCTGCGTGGTCGCAGAGGAGGCGGGCGGAGGAGGCGGGGTCTCCACCAGGTCGCTGCGCGCCTCCAGGATGGGCGGGGCCAGCCACTCTGTGACCACCTCCACCTCGTCGTCTGACGGCTCCGCCCGCGTCAGCTTGGGTGGAGACGGCTCCGTGGGGCTCTGGGCCCGCTGCAGGACCACGCCTGTTCAGGAGACACAGGGGGGGCGATGCATGATGATGTCATCACTGAGCGACCAAGCAGATCAGGTCGGCAAAAACTAGTGCAAAGGTTTACTACAGCAGGTAAAAACAGAAAAACTGTTTTTACCTGCATACGAGAAACATTTTTAAAAATCGCAAAGAATAAACTTTATAACAGTATTTAAAATGATAAGTTAAAACACCATAAAAATGGAGGCTAAAAACAGCAAACTGGGACTAATATATAAAATTAGGTCATAAAGAACTTCACAAAAGAATATTAAATTTCAAATAAAATATTTAAAATGAGCTCTGATTAAATAATTGAAAAAGTTATGTAGAAGTAAAATAAATAATGATCATCACAAAAAGGAGGCAAAACAGCAAAAGCTGAATACTAATATTTAAAAATGAAGTCACAATAATGAGGAATAACATTTTAGAGTAAATAATTATATTAGTAAAAGATTTTTTTTTTCACCATTGAAAAAATACCTAATAAATAATCATTATACCAATAAAGCAGCAAAAAACTGACATAGATACGAGTTTAGTCACTAAAACTAATGGTTAATATTTTAAAATAAAAAATAATGTTAAAAAAACTAAACCAAAAAAATAAAAACATGTTTTCTATATTTAAACATAAATTTAAACTAAAAGGAATTAAAATGTGCTACAAATTATTCAACAATTGAAAAAGTTATGTAGAAATACCTAAACATAAAAAATTATCACCATAACGGAAAAAAAACAGCAAAAGCTGACTAATAATGAGAAAATATTTATATTTAAAAATTCTTTATGCAAAAAGGATTAAAATATGCTAAAACTTAATTAAAATCCATGTAATTAATTAAAATACCTTATAATAAAACATAATCCCCATAGGGAAAAATGTGTTAAAAAAATTTAAAAAATTAATGAAACAGAAAACAAAAAATGATAAAAACGTGTTTTTTTAGATTAAAAAAAATATTTTAATTACAGGATTTAAAATGAGGTACGAATTATTAAATATTTGTACCTAAATAAACATTGATCTCCATACCAATAAGGCAAAAACAAGAAAAAAGCTTACTAAAGATATGAGGTTAATTTATTATTTAAAAAAATAATGAAATCATTAAAGAAATATTACGAATGATTTAAAATGTGCTATGATTTTAAATAAAAAATGATCACTATAATAATAAAGAAGCAAAAAGTTGACTAAAATACGATTAAATAAGATCTTATTTTAACAATGATAATAGAACCCATTAAATAAAATGATATCAAAAACTAAAATGATTCACCAGGAGACATGAAACCGTATATAACGACTCCAACGAGGCTCCTGAGGAGGAGTGGTGCTGCGGGCCGGGACACCTACCTGCGTAGATGCAGACGAAGGTCCCCCGGTCCAGGTCGTCGCGGCAACGGACCCCCCAGCCGCGATCCTGGGTCTGGAAGACCTGCAGCCGGACCCTGACGCCCCTCTGCACCAACCGGTTCTGGCAGCGGGCCCGGTCGCAGCCGCACCACGGCCCGCACTCGTACAGGCCCGACGGAACCGGCTCCGCCAGCCGCTGGTGGCTGTAGCCCCGCCCCCCGGGCGTCATGGCGACGCAGGCGCAGCGGGCGGCGTCCCGGCAGCCGTCTGCACAGTCGCAGCAGGCGTTAAAGAGGGCGGGGCCGCGGCTCAGGAAGCAGCCGTGCGGCCAGCGGTCCTTTCGGTACCGGAAGTTGGCGGGCCGGGCCTTGTCCCCGCCCACACACAGCTCCACAGGCGTAGGCTCCGCCCCCCGGCTCAGGTCCTGCCGAGTTCGGACCGGCAGCGGGGACGGGTCCAGCTGGACCAGGTGGTTGAAGGTGAAGAAGTCCACCTGGAGGAGGGAAGCGGGTCAGAACCAGGAGCAGGTTCTGGTTCTGGTGGAGGTTCTGGACCCACCTGCAGGATGTCGTAGCTCTCCGTCGCAGACAGGAAGCACTCCACGTCCTGGAAGCTGCGCAGGCTCTGTCCGCAGGGCGCCTTGTAGATGACGTCCCAGTCGTCCTGGGTGTCCGGACCGGTTCTGGTCGGGTCCGCCAGCGGCATGGCGCTCAGCCGCTTGAAGCCGCACAGCAGCGGCACCTTCAGCGGGTTCTGGCCGTACAGCAGCGAGCTGGAGTCGGGGCTTCTGGGTAAACCGGGCAGGCAGGCCTAGGGGGGCGGAGCCATACAGAGAGAGTCAGCACCGGTCTGACCCGGTCCTGGTTCTGGTAGCCACCGAGCCGTTTACCTTGCAGCAGCGGTGCGGGTTGTACTGCAGCTGGACCGGTGCCAGAGGAGGCAGCAGCTCCTCCCGCTGGCCGTTAAACACGCGGCCGGGCGAGGCCGGGTGGTGGGCTGGCAGCGGCCCCCCTAAACACACACAGAACCATCGGGTCAACCAGAACCATCCTCAGAACCACCCAGCTGGGGGCGGAGCTTACCTGAGCCGATGACCACCTGGACCACGGAGGAGTCCTGGTCCGGAGGAGAAGCAGACGGGCCGCGGTCCAAACTCTCCATCAGCCGCAGAGCCTGAAGGTACTCTGATGGAGACAGAACAACCACGATGTAGGGCTGGGCGATTAATCCATAAATTAATCGATTAATCGATCAATTAATCAATCCATTAATCGATTAATCCATTAATCGATCAATTAATCAATCCATTAATCGATTAATCCATTAATCAATCAATTAATCCATCCATTAATCGATTAATCCATTAATCGATTAATTAATCCATCCATTAATGATTGATTAACTGATCGATTAATGGATGGATTACTCGAATCGGTTAATTGTTAAAATAATTAATTTATCCATCAATTTATCAATTAATCCATCCATTAATCAATGGATTAATACATTAATCCATCATTTACGTGATCATTAATTTATCCATTAATAGATAATCCAACCATTAATCGATCAATTAATCAATCAATTAATCAATGGATAAATCCATTAATCCATCATTAATCTATCCATTAATTGATCGATTAATGCACCCGTTAATCGATGGATTAATCTATTAATACATCCATTAATCGATCCATTAATCAATCGATTGACGCTAATGTTTAGGCCTGTGTGAATGCAGCATTATACCAAAGCACTACTTTGACTTAGGGTTGTCAAAATGATCGATACGTATACATTAATCGATACTAAAACTGCTATTGTGGCTGACATGAGTGTCAGTTACACAGTTTAAGTTCATTTCATGGTTCAAGTTGCAATAAATGAGTTGAGTAAGTCAGAAATTATAAGCTTGAAAGAATTTATGTTTAATAAACAAACAATTTAACTCATATAATGTTTTAAACTTCTCATTTCTGCAGAATGTTTTCAGGGTGGAACCAATGTTCAGTATGCTGTTTTGGTCTGATCAGCTTTTTCAGTTGCACGTCACACTCAGTAGAGGGCAGCGTGGTTTCCCAGTCTGGGTCAGAGCCTTTGTGACGTGTGCAGGGACATTTTTCCAGCGTTTTCTTTAAAGAAGTACCACAAGACGTGTTTTATTAACCCCTTCATGCAGCCAATGAGCTACGCAATGTGTATTTCTATGAGCTTGTATGAAAATAAGAGGTTTATCTGTGACAATAATAATGATGTAATAATGAATGTGTGGAGTGTTATTGTTTATTCTCTATAAGAACGTCTTACTGTGCAGAAATGTATTATTTGGTGGCCTCCATGTCCAATAAATGCCTGTAGAAATCAACACCACCTTGTGTACGTTATTCAACTTGATGGTATCTAAATGAGATGTTCTGTTCCTGCGGTATCGATATTTTCTGAGCCTGGCGTATAAGTAGCTTCCTTCTGAGTAAACCAACATGCTAAATGTCTCGGCCCCACCACAGAGCTTGATCATACCTTCTCATAGGCTCGTTTCATTATACCTACCCCCCCCCCCCGGTCCTCGTTTTGCATTAAACGAGTATAAATGCGACGCATTTATGTTGATTTATCCATGTCAGTTTACTGTATAGCCTTAGTACATAGCAAAGTGAGTTATCGCTGCGTTAAAATGCTCATTACTCGGCTAACGTGATGTTTTCAAACTTAAATTAGTGCTAACTCGTTAGCGGAAGTAGCTGTGTGAAGCGTAGTGCTCTTCACAATAAGAGCGTGTGGAAGAGTTTCATCTGCTGAGTGTTTTCTTACGGGAAAATGGGAAATTATGACTTTTATTATTAAATCTTTATTACATTTAATTTATGTTATGTTTAACACAGACTGCTGATATCCAAATGTTCACTACCATATTTAGGAATGTTAATTAGATCTAGTAAATGTATTGTTTGATAGCCCTAGTATTTAGTAATATGTAGTAAATATATTTTCATACTGAGTGATGTGTGTTTTTTCTTATATTAAGACTTTTTTATTTAAAGTTTTAAACTGTTATCTTTCACCAGTTTTTGTATGGACCTTTAAAAAAACACTACTGATAAGTGGAAACAATTTTACTTCAACGTTTCTAGTCAAATTGTTTATATTTCATTTTTTTCTCTATAATTAACATAGCTAGATTAAAGGAATGCTATTTGCTTTATCCACTTGTTCAATAAAATTGTGTTTTTAAGTCACATTAGTATCGAAATCCTGATGGGTTTTTTCAGCATCGAATTTAATTTGTACTTTTATTATGGTGACAAACTACTGTGACTTCCACTGGTCTGACTAATGTCAATCTGCAAGGATAATTTACACCAGTTTTTAGTTGGACTTTAGATCAGATCAGCTCTGGGACATTTTTTTGAAAATATTTTTTCATCACTTGCAATTTCTTTTTAAGAAAACACAGTTTAAAAATGTTTTGATTATAATCGGATTTTGTATGAAAAAATACCAGACATTTAATTTTTAAGCTATATCTTCCAGCCCTACCATGACACAAGAACCACCCGGGTCAGTCTGGACCCAGTCAGGTCGGTACCTTTATCTGTGGCTGTTCTCCTGTGCAGGACCTGCTTCAGGTGGCCCAGGTACTGCAGAACCCCGCTGAACACCTGCTCCACGTCCTTCTCCGCCCAGAAGCTCTTCGCCCGCTCTGCAAGATTATTATTTTTATATGCACAAAATTGTTAACAGGTAGTTACTAAAACACACTAAAAACACAGTTAAATGTATTTAAAATATAGATTAAAAATATAACTGTATTTTTTAATTACACAAATACTCCAATAAAAAATAAGCTCTAAACAAACTGGATGCTAAAAACAACGGCCTAGTCAAATCCCACTGATGATCTCCACCCGGAAGCTGGTTTACACAGAACCCCAGTAAAGTGTGGAATTATCTTCAGCTGTGGGAATACTTCATGGTTCAGGAATCCATGAACGAAATAAGAACCTGCCCTGACCAATATGGCGGCCGCTAGCATCACCGCAGCCAGAAATCACAGCTCTGTCACAGAAAACGGGCGCCCCGTCCAGTTTAAAGCATCTAGCGGACCAGTTATTGCCCAGTCTGAGTGTGTGTTGGCCCCACAGTGTCTTACCCACGTCCTGTGGATCCAACACGTCCCCCATGTCCGCGGACAGCTAGCGGTGCTCGGCTAACTCAGGCTAGGTGAGGACGGAGAGCAGAGCGGGCCTTTATCTAGTCCTGGGGACAGTTAGTTAAACCAGATGAGCTTCAGAACGACTAACCAGCTCTAACCGGTTAACCCAACATGGTTCCGACCCGGTTCATAGTGGTTCTGATCCACTCTGAGTCAGAGCGCTAGCTGCTAGCTTAAACTGCTAACTCAAACAGATAATTAGACGGAATGAGCTCCACAGGGACCGGGACTCCACATTAAACAGCAGAAAGTTTGGATTAGCCGCTTAACTTCATCTGCAAACTAACGCGATGCTGACTGGCTGCACACACGGCGCCATTTTGGTTCAAGCGGGCCGCCGTAGAATGACAGACGCTAATCCCTTATTCGTGTCTCACAGGCACAATAAAACACACCAACACTTGTTTTATTTATGCATTTATTTCTAACCATTAATAACAAATAAATAATCATACATTAAGAAATTGACAGAAGTAATGAGAAGGAAAAATGTATAAATCAAGATCTAAGAAAACTAGACATAACCCAAGAACACATTCAATGTCCCTCTTATGGAAGGACTACAAACTTAGTTTTTCCCAAACCGTCTTATTACATCAATATGGTCTAATTAGTAATATATAAGACAATTTATGCACTTTATGACATTGAACCCCAGAAACATGTTTTGTTTTAATGATTATAATGTGGTAAATATGTTTTTGAATTATGCATTATTAGCTCTCAACAAAAAACAATATGCCTTGATTTACATATAACACTATGCAGTTTGGATTTATAGATAAAGATAAACATATTCAATTCCCGGTTAATAATTTTATCATTTTAGGAAAAATATTTATTCATAAATGTCGTTTTTTTTATTGAGCCCATGTAAAAATTTTTATTTAATTCATTCTGTAGGTCTCTTAAAAAAAAGTCAAAACGCCATAAAACTCTTTTCGTCTCAGTTTATTTGAATTAATGCATTCTCTCTTCTTTTAGTTTTCCTTCTATTTCATTTATTATTTTGTGCTCTTTCCGTATATTTGTATTGTGGTTTTCTGCTGCTTAGATGTTGTTCCAGTTACTTTTTGGAGAGAATTGCGAAGCCATTTGGTTTGTATTTTACTATACTAAGCTCAATGAAGAGGAAAAATAAACCTAATTAGTTGTTTTCGAGTCAATCTTATATTATGATAATAATAGTAATCATAGATTTAAAGACAGTAACAGCCATTTCTTAATTTAGACCGAGTATTAGTGCCGTTGTAAACACAATAAAGATATTTTAAAGTAAATTTCTACCCCATAAAACTCAGAATATCGCAGATTAAAGTCACATATTTTCCAGAAAAAGACTCGGAAATTCTCCTTCACAAATTTAATCTTTTTAACTCGTAATTGTACGATTTTTGTGATAAAGAATTTCCGAGTTTTTTGTGTAATTAAGTTTTTACTCGAAATATTTCTACTTTTTGACATCAGAGAATTTCCGAGTCTTGATCTCAGAATTTCTGAGTTTTTTAAGCGGAAATTTACTCAAAAATATTTACTCCGTCGTACTTAATTACATAAAACATGCGACTAATTCGCATATGTAACGTTATATCAGCTATAAATTCAAAATAAAATAACGTGTATTTTCTTCCTGCCAGTCAAAACTCAGGGCTACTTTTTAGGTATTAACCCTCGCGGTGCCCCGTAGTTTTGCTTCGTTTTACGAAATGACAACATATTCCACCACGTAGTCATCACTTTCATAACCCAGTTATATAGACCAATATAATAAACCAGTATGTAACGGCAGACCGGGAGGGGCGGGGTTTACTGGGTGTTTACATCCGTCACTTCCTGGTGAGTTTTGTAACAGTTTGATAAGTGCTTATATAAGTGGAGATGAGGAGGCAGAAGGAGCGGGTTAACCTGAGCCAAGCAGCAGCAGCAGCAGAACACAGGTGTGATTATTACTGGTTTCAGACACAGATTTAATGGTTCTGGTTCTGGACTACAGGAGGAGATGTTTCTCATGTCTCTTCTGCAGGTCAAAGGTTAAAGGATGTCTGCAGTGAGGCGGTCAGTGAGCGAGGCCTTCTGGGCCATGTGTGCCGCAGACTCCATGTCCATGCCGGTCCACTGGTACTACAACATCCAGGACATCCGGAGGGACTTTGGGGGCTGGATATCAGGGTTCAACGCGCCTGCAGACAGACACCCGTCCAGCATCCTCAGCCTGTCCAACACAGGTACCAGAACCGGACAGTGTCTCCGTCTCTACCTGGAGACAACCTCCTGAGCATCCTTCATACATTCTGCTTCTGTGGTCACTTAAACGGGTCGGTTTCCTGGACCGGACTCAGCTTTTAGGTAAAATCCCATTTAGAATGACAAAACCCCATAATGGATGTTGCTGTAGTTTAATAAAGAAACGTTTGAAATAACTCCTGAACAGACCAACGTGAACCTAGCATGAAGAAGCTTTTGTTTAAAAAGCTGGAGATGTAGACCTTAGAAAGAGTCCGAACACAGACAGGAAGCAGGTTTCTCCTGGTCAGGGTTAGCTAAGCTACAGTATCTCCTGGGTGAAGAAGCGATGATCTAATGCTGCTAAAACTCACTGCTTTATTTTTTAGTGTTTTTGTCACTTTTTCTCCTCTTTATTTGACTTTTTTCACTTTTTTAAATTTATCTTTTAACTTTAAGCGTTTATTTACATTCTAATTTTAATTGTGATATTTTTATATTAATTTAATTTATTATTCTTTTACTTTCTTATATTTTTTTCTACTTTTTAACAGACAGTTTTATGCCTAATTAACATTTTGGCTCAAATTAAAACTGAGTCATAATTACAATTCAAGTATCGAAATAATGATTAGTTGAAATGAAAACCCACCTCCCGGTTACAACTAGATCCTGATGATGATTTAAAGTATCAATGTTGTAAATGTAGAACTAAAAAGTCCTGAGCACACAGCCCTGAGGAGCCCCTCCCTCAGTAAAGACTGGATCCTGATGACAAAGATTTAAACTATTAATGTTTTAGATGTAGAACCAAAGAGTCCTGAGCACACAGCCCTGAGGAACCCCTCCCTCAGTAAAGACTGGATTCTGATGATAAAGATTTAAACTATTAATGTTTTAGATGTAGAACCAAAGAGTCCTTAGAACACGGCCCTGAGGAACCCCTCCCTCAGTAGTGACTGGACCCTGATGATAAAGATTTAAACTATTAATGTTTTAGATGTAGAACCAAAGAGTCCTTAGAACACGGCCCTGAGGAACCCCTCCCTCAGTAGTGACTGAATCCTGATGGTAAAGATTTAAACTATTAATGTTTTAGATGTAGAACCAAAGAGTCCTGAGCACACAGCCCTGAGGAAAACCTCCCTCAGATGATGAATCCTGATGGTAAAGATTTAAACTATTAATGTTTTAGATGTAGAACCAAAGAGTCCTGAGCACACAGCCCTGAGGAACCCCTCCCTCAGTAGTGACTGAATCCTGATGGTAAAGATTTAAACTATTAATGTTTTAGATGTAGAACAAAGAGTCCTGAGCACACAGCCCTGAGGAACCCCTCCCTCAGTAGTGACTGAATCCTGATGGTAAAGATTTAAACTATTAATGTTTTAGATTTAGAACCAAAGAGTCCTTAGAACACGGCCCTGAGGAACCCCTCCCTCAGTAGTGACTGAATCCTGATGGTAAAGATTTAAACTATTAATGTTTTAGATGTAGAACCAAATAGTCCTGAGCACACAGCCCTGAGGAACCCCTCCCTCAGTAGTGAGTGGATCCTGATTATAAAGATTTAAACTTTTATTGTTTTAGATGTAGAACCAAAGAGTCCTGAGCACACAGCCCTGAGGAGCCCCTCCCTCAGTAAAGACTGGATTCTGATGATAAAGATTTAAACTATTAATGTTTTAGATGTAGAACCAAAGAGTCCTTAGAACACGGCCCTGAGGAACCCCTCCCTCAGTAGTGACTGGAGCCTGATGGTAAAGATTTAAACTATTAATGTTTTAGATGTAGAACCAAAGAGTCCTTAGAACACAGCCCTGAGGAACCCCTCCCTCAGTAGTGACTGAATCCTGATGGTAAAGATTTAAACTATTAATGTTTTAGATGTAGAACCAAAGAGTCCTGAGCACACAGCCCTGAGGAACCCCTCCCTCAGTAGTGACTGAATCCTGATGGTAAAGATTTAAACTATTAATGTTTTAGATGTAGAACAAAGAGTCCTGAGCACACAGCCCTGAGGAACCCCTCCCTCAGTAAAGACTGGATTCTGATGATAAAGATTTAAACTATTAATGTTTTAGATGTAGAACCAAAGAGTCCTTAGAACACGGCCCTGAGGAACCCCTCCCTCAGTAGTGACTGGACCCTGATGATAAAGATTTAAACTATTAATGTTTTAGATGTAGAACCAAAGAGTCCTTAGAACACGGCCCTGAGGAACCCCTCCCTCAGTAGTGACTGAATCCTGATGGTAAAGATTTAAACTATTAATGTTTTAGATGTAGAACAAAGAGTCCTGAGCACACAGCCCTGAGGAACCCCTCCCTCACTGGATCGTGACACGTTTCTATCTGCTTTATGTCCGGTTGCAGCCGGCAGCGGCCGGACCGCCGGATCCACCGGAGCCAGACGAGGCGATGTTGTTGGGAACGTCATCCTCCATGACAAGCTGGACCTGTGGAAATCCTCGGACGGCTCGGTCCACTACCACCAAGGTACTGGTCCCTGAGACCAGCAGGTATCTGTGGTTCTCTGTGGAGCGGCGGGTTCTTCACCTCCTCTCTGCCTCGGCAGGTCTTCAGGCCGGAGACAACACCCTGAACATCCTCTGCTCCCTCCGTGCGGCTCGGACCATCGTCTCCAGGCGCTTCCCTGACGTCTCCCAGCCGGAGGCTCGCGCGGCCGTTTTGGCCGACTACGTCCAGTTTCTGACTACGCCCGGCTCCCACGCCGACACCTACGCCGAGTCCTTCCACCGCTCCTTCTTTGCCGACTGGCATGATAGCAAACCGACCTCTCCCAGCGAGGTAAACCAGTAGCCACTGGTGCTGCTCCGGGTGATCGTCGCGTCGGTTCTGACTCGGTTCTCTGTGCTCCTTAGGTTCTGAGGTTTGCAGAGAAACGATCCAAACAGATGCTGAGCTCCCGATTCCCTGACAGCCAGCTGGATGCCATCGGTTGCCTTCCCATGATCCTCCCCTTTGTCCTGTTGTCTGCGTCGGCCAATGAGGATCGAGCTGTGAGTGAACCCGGTAGACCATGTTCGTCTCCAGCCGTCTCCGAGGATCCCATCTCATCCTTGCCACCGTCTTTCCTCAGGTTTCAGCAGCGGTGGAGTTTGTGAAGCTCACCCATCCTCACCCCAAAGTGCCGGAGTATGTGACGATCTACAGTCGGGCGCTGCACGCCGTCCTGGGCGGGGCCAGCGTCCGCCAGCAGGCAGAGTACGCTCTGAGGAAACTCGAGGCCTGGGACGCCTGCCAAAGCTACAGCCGGAAGGCTGCCAGGTCCGTCTGAACTGGAGGAAGGCGGCTCTGGGCTTTCTGAGGCTGTCGACGGTAAAAACTCAGCAGCAACCGATGGTTTCATGACCAACTCCTGTCCGCTCTGAATGTTTCAGGTTTCCACCATCGTCTGAGGAGAGGCTGAAGGTCCATCAGAGCGCTGTGAACTACCTGGGTCTGGCCTGCTACAACCGAGGTCAGAACCTGCTTTACTTTAAAGGCTGGATATGGAACATGAACACGATAGTGCCATCTAGTGTATCTAGGTCGTAGTTACAACAACAAAAAACATTCCGGCTGTTGGGTTGCCAGGTTTGCTGCCGATACGCCCAGTGACCAACCTGAACTGTGTCCAGTGAGGAATGTATCCTAGAGGAGTTAAGCTAACAGCTAAGAGTTAGCTTACAGATCCAGGAGGAAAGTCCCAATTTCTGTGTTTGATGGTGTAGAAATGTTTTATGTGGGTCCATCTAGCGTAGGCTTCACCTAGGGCCAAATTATGCTGTTTATGAAGGTTTAATTTTTTGAAAATGTAGATTTTTTTTATACCAATGCACTACTTTGCGTCGGTAGAAGGTCCAAAGAGTGCTGACCCGAGTGTGTGGGTTACTTCACCTTCTGAGTAAAGCCAATTGAGTCTAAGTAGGGCTGGGCGATAAATCGAAATTTCTGTTTATGGAGATTTAATTGTTGGAAGATTTTGATTTGTATTTTTATACCAATGCACTACTTCGACTTCCACATCTCCGAGTGACGTCAATCTGCCCAGGATCTACCATTTTGTTTTACAAGGATGTTTTACAGCTTGTTTTTAGTGGGACTTTGAATTCATGTCAGTTCTGAGTCGGGATGATTGAAATAAACTTTTATTTAAATCATCAATCAAGTCACCATTCAAATATTTTATAGTTGGATCATAGAGATTGGATCTGGCAACCTGCAATGGCGCCCACTACTGGCTGGTAGATGGAAACATAACGTCACGGCCGTGCCTGTTTTTTTATTTTGTTTCATTATATTTTACTAAAATATAATTTAAGGAATTGTTTGACTTTCATTTTGCACCCCTCTAAAAGACCACTTTACAGGCAGACTTTGTTACGAGCGTTCACCATGACCTTTGAACCCACAGGGGCCTTTTCCAGCTTGTTTTACCTGGCCTACGAGTTTCACGATGACGTCAAAGGAGGAATCTTTGCCAACACCAACTGTGGAGGTAAGACCTCAACATCGTAACACCCCCTGATAACGAAGCTTTGACGTAAACTTAAAGCGTCCCGGGAACACAGCCTTGTGGAACTCCTCTCTTAATAACTGGGTGGAGCTAAATCAGGTTATTGAAGCTGACCAATCAGAGCAGATCAGGCTTTTCTTCTCTGTATGGCAGCTTCCTGATGACTGTAAGAAGGAACCCCAGCGGTTTCCTGGATTAGCTCCAGCTAAACGTTTTGTTTTGGTCTCCAGGTGAAAACTGTAACCGTGGTTCGGCGCTGGGGGCCCTGCTGGGGGCCGGGGCCGCCTACAGCGGAGGGACAGTCCCCCAGGAATGGAAGGATGAACTGAGAGATGCACAGGAGTTCCTCCCTGACATCCTGAAGGAGATACCGTGACAGCACCCCCTAGAGGACAGGAGGAGAACTGTTACAAAGAGGGGAGCGTACTGCGGTTTAATGAATCCAGCACTTCTTATTTACAGTCATATTTAACCTTTACTTTTCGTAAGCATGGTCTGAAATAAAATTTCTTTTGAAAGGGAATCTTCATTAAATAATTGTATTTATTTTTTTTGCCTCAGTATGTTGTTTGAAGTCTTTAAATAAAAACGTAATCAGTTCAAAACAAAATGGTGGACTCTTTGGGTTTTCATTTCACATCTCTGATCAATTACTGATGGATTTATTCACTAAACAGATACATTAAGTTTGAGGCTAATAAAATTGTATAAAACCTTATAAAGGGACTGATACATCATCTGTAAATTATCGTTCAGAAGAAAACTGGAGCCTTTTTAACCTGAAACCAGAAGAAAAAAAACTGGGTTGAGCTTTTATCTGACAGACACATTTTTCTGTTGGGGGTTTTTCTGTTTGTTTCTCTGTGAACTTTGATCATTTTTAAAACAAGCATGGCGTCCCAAAGCAGAGAAACGAGGAGCGTCTTGTTCTTGCTCATCATAACCGGAGCCCTCCCAGCATGCACCAGGACCCCAGAAGGTCAGTCCTGTTCCTTCTTCCTCCTTCTGCTCGTCTTCATCTTATTGCGTCTGTTATCACCCATCAGGAACAACCAGCTTGTTTCTGCTCGGCTGGACCAGAGTTCTGCGTCCTGGGATGATCTCAGTTTCACCATTCAGATGTTTAAAAGTGTTAAAATTTGGAGGAAAAACTAAACATTTCACCATTTTCACATATTTTTTTTATAGATTAACTAAAAGATCCATCCTCATAATATAATGAAATAATCTGCCAAATTTGTTCCTGCTTTAAACAAGCAAATACTAGCTTATGATAAAACTAATCTGCTTCTGCTGCTTTAAAATGTATTCTTTAGTTGAATTTTAGTCCAAGCAGTTCAAATATTTTTCTGTTCTGATCCAAATTAACACCTGATCATGCTTTTTATTGTACCTTGAAATGAAACAATTTATCCGTCTTAACAAGTTGAAGCATTTGTTAACTAGGTTTAGTGACCAGGCTAGTTATCAGTACAACCTCATAATAATACAGTTATATCTGAGCTTTATTCAAACATTAAATTACAGAGTTTTATAACACAGACTTGGTCTATCAAGCCAGAAAAACCTGCTAATAAACAGTGTAACATTTTATATCTTTGGTAGCTATATTGGATTTAGCTGTCTGACGGTTGATTTCATGGGCTTTCCAAATTTTATTGTCCTTTAAGCCTAAAATGTAACTTCTGAACAGAACCAGAACATCTTCCTATAAACAAACACTACATTAGCATGCTAACCAAATGTTGTGTTGTCAGTAACTGGTCTAACTAATCTACAAAACATTATTCAGTCCAACATGTTTTAAATTATTTCAGCCCAATATTGGACCACATAGAAACACTTTGAACTATTCTAATGTTTTCCTCTCGATGGTGAAGTTGTGTAGCCACGTTAGCACCAAAACAAGCTACTACTTGTTTTTCTGCTATGCTGTAGCTCAGGTTCGCTATTAGGAACTTCACTAGTACAAAACTAAAAATGTGACATATTAATTAAAATCTTTTTCTAGCTAAAGGGGAAAAAAAATTCTGCGATTAGCTTTACATTAGCATGCTAGCCTGGGTTTTAACAGAATGGTGTATTAGCATGGATGCTAGCTTAGCTGTAAAAATACTAAAGACAGTACCCAAGAATTACCCAAATATGACTTTACTTGAAATAAATACATTTTTAACAGAAAATATGTTTTCCGGCTATTATTTGTTATTTTATCACTTTATCTGAAAGCGCTTTGCTTAGTAAACACCTGAAGTATTCGGTGTGGATTGTAGAGACACAGCAGACGTTTTTTTAGGGGCAAAGTATCTTTGTTTCCCCAATCCTGTTTATCTAAGGTGGAAAACAGAGTTTATTGCTGGAAATGAAAACCGATTTCCTTTCAGGTGTTTTAGGAGCTGTGCAAAATTCCGAACTCCTGATAAGTATCCTATCCAACATCATTTAAGGCCATGTCCACACCTAGCCGGGTTTTTTAAAAACGAATCGGATAAATGTGTTTTTCAGCACATTCATAGACGTGGCAAACCAGTAGGGGGCAGTAGTTCTCCCAAATCCTATCCACTCAGATTATAACTTTCTATCCTCTATCTATCCTGTTCTTAAAACTCAATTTTCATCCGTCCACACGCAGATACTGAAAACGGAGAAAACGCAAATCTCCACTTTGGCCAGAGTTTTTGAAAAGATTTGTTTTTAGTGATGAAAATCTCAGGTTACGTGTGGATGACAGGCCAAACCGTAGAAGAATATCTCCGTTTTGTGAGATACCCGGCTACGTGTGGACAGGGCCTAAGTTTCCCACAGCAAATCCGGCAAGTGAAAGGCTGGGGTAGCCTCATCATTTTAGTCTGTGAAGTACCACCACTATTCAGTCTGTACTGACAGAAAGAGCTTCTTGTTGTGGACAATCAAAAGACCTCACCCTTCCTGCTAGGATTCTAATTTTAGCTGTCAGAGATCTGCTTTAGAAGCTTTCATTGGCAGCAGCTACCAGCTGAAGATGAGCCTCTGCTGTTGAACAGCTGTTTGGTCCATTCCTTGCGTATTTCCATTCAGGGGGATTGTTTATACCCGGGCATGAAGCCAGTGGGTTCCTGCATCGAACTCGTCGGGCCAACTCTTTCCTGGAGGAGCTGAGGCAAGGCAACCTGGAGCGGGAATGTTATGAGGAAAAATGTTCCTACGAGGAGGCCAGGGAGATAATTCCCCAATCCAATCAGCTGGTGAGTCAGGACCTAAACTAACGATCTTTATCTGCTTCCTAGTTAGAATCTTTACATTTTATCCTCTGTGTTCAGGAAAACTTCTGGCGGACATACACAGGTACTGATGAACTGAACGTTTCCAGATCCTCCTGTGAGAACCCATCCTAAACAATCTTTTTTCCCTTTGGTGTCCAGCTGTGGACCTCTGCTTATCCTATCCCTGTAAGAACGGAGCGACCTGCACCCGTCACCTCAACACCTACACCTGCAAATGTGCCGCAGGTTTCCATGGCTCCAAATGTGACAAAGGTAGGAACATCGGTGGCCGAGACCACTCCTGTTGGTCCTTTCTGATGTGAAAGATGTCCCATTTCTGTCCGTTTGCAGTACGCTCAACCTCAACCAGATGTCGCCACAGAAACGGAGGATGTGAGCATTTCTGCAGAATGAATCCAGATCGTTCTCGGGTCTGTTTCTGTGCTCCAGGTTATGGTCTGGATCAGGACAACAGCACCTGTCTGCCTCAAGGTCTGAGCTCTCAAACAGTGTCGGAACCCCAGGGTTTCTTTCCTGTATTTAAGAACTGAAAGACCTCAAATCTATAGTCAGTTCTACCATGTTCCTGGTCATGGTCTTACCATGTTCCTGGTGATGGTCCAACCATGTTCTTGTGTCTTTGATAATGCCACTTATTTTCCCAGCCAAACATCCCACTGAGAGAACATCAATGGTTTCATTATTCTGGCTTTAAGGAATTTAATCGAATCCACTCTGTCACTATCAGTTTGGACACTTCACCAGTTGCAATTTCTCTACCAGGCTAATACTAAACTTACTCAGGCTTATATTAGTAATGACTGGACAGGTTTCGGCCTTCCATTTGGTAAACAAATACCGTCTCTCACCACAGAGTTATTTGTCCGTTGTTGTGGATAGGATTGGTCTCCAAACATAAACCAAACTCACACTGTCATTCCTATGATTCCTTGGCCTCGGGTCTCTTGAACACAGAGGTAAGGTCTCTGAACATGTTGATCTTTCTGTGTGTTGACTGTTCGGTACAGACCCAGTCGCCTGTGGAAGACTGTTGGTTAACTTTGCCCCGAGGGTCGTCAACGGGCAGATCTGCCCCAAAGGACACTGTCCATGGCAGGTAAGTCCATTACCAAGGTTTAATGAGCTGAAGAGGAAATGTTCTACAATAAAGAAGCACAGGTTACTTCATAGGTTAAATACCTGATTATTTCAGGTTGTCTGCCTAATCAAATGTTCTTGTAGGCGGTGTTGTATGAACATAGCCGGTTCAGCTGTGGAGCCATCATCCTGTCAGACATGTGGATTCTAACTGCAGCTCACTGCGTCTGGCGAAAACCCTCTGCTATCTTCCACATCGATGTAGGTGAGGTGGATCTCGGTCTTTTCAGGTCAAACTCACAGCGTGTGTCTCTGTGATGATATTTACCTAAATGTGTGGTCAACTTTAGGAAAACACGACCTAAAGACCACTGAGAAAACGGAACAGCGGCGGCGTGTGCTAAACATCACTATCCACCCTGACTATAACCCCTTGACCACCGACAGTGACCTGGCCCTGTTGAAGCTTCACTGGCCGGTCAAACTGGGGCGCTACGTGGTGCCCATCTGCCTGCCCGCTAGGAACAGCACCTTCGCCTGGACGCTGTCCACCGTCCGCCACGCCACTGTGTCCGGATGGGGTCGCCTGGTGGAGTCCGGTCCCACCGCCCGATTCCTGCAGCGCCTGGTGCTGCCAAGGGTCCCGCTGCAGGAGTGCCGCCTCCACACCCAGCTCAACATCACCAAGAACATGTTTTGCGTGGGGTACAGGACAGGCGGTCAGGACGCCTGTGAGGGAGATAGCGGCGGCCCGTTGGCGGTGCGCTACAAAAAAACCTGGTTCCTAACCGGGGTGGTGAGCTGGGGGAAAGGCTGCGCCAAGGAAAACATGTACGGCGTCTACGCTAAAGTCACCAACTTCCTGGAGTGGATTGAGACTGTAATGGCTACAGGCTGAGGTGGCTCAAGGCAATGCAGTGTTGAGTATTACACAGAATTGTAGACATTTTTGTAGAAAAGTAGTGACATTGTTCAACAGTAGAACAAGCCCTTTTTTTTCTTGAATATCTGAAAATACGTTAGCTGCATTCTGTGGATTAACATCTGGACAGAAGGGAGGATGAAAGAATAACACCTGGATCATACTGTCTGAAATACTAAAATTCAGCTCAAACAGGTAGTAGAACTGTAAGGAAATAAGTACTAATGTCTGTTTGTACCAAGTAATGTTCCAGTGATCTGGGTTTACTGGTCTGTCAGATAAACAGCAGCTTAGACAAGATAAGTAAAGACTCATAATTCGGTCATTTTATATCTAATAAATATATATAATCAGGTCAAAAGTGTGTTTTCCTTTCTAGATGATTTCATCAACCACTTAATCTATCTGGATGCTCAGTCATAACGTCCTACTGACTTCAACCAGGGTTTGTTGTACCAATGGTGAGACGGCGTGGCGCTCCAGGTGGGACAGTGGGATAATGGGACTCAGGGTCAGACACTAATAAATCCCATCTCACCGGGTCGAGATTACCACAGATCAAGACAATGTAGCTTATAACGGAAGGACGTTAGCCTGTTAGCACCGTTAGGTTGACCAGATAATGCTGGACCCCGAAAGGACTGTGCTGACTAAATACTACCCAAACCATTCATAGTCTCAATGTAGGTCATAATCTGGTCTCAAGTTAGTTGGAAGAAACTCAGAATCATTTTTATTGTCAGATGTTAAGCAGTTAACAGCAACATCAGTAAATTTACTCGGTATTTTGTGCGGTTTACAATAACAATGACAAAGAATATTTTATTTTATTTTGATAAGAATTCAAGGAACAAGATGTGTGAGTCTGACACATCCATGTATCAGGCATTGTTCATCCTTTTACAACTCATAATTTTTTCCATCAGATAGTTTCTCTGTTTCATTCGCTACTTCTTACTGTACAGATATCGACTGTATTTTGATTGCCACTAGAGGGAGCCACAGTCCTACTGTTTTAGAACCAGCGATCTAATTGAACCAAAGGTAAACTATTGCATAAATGTTTGTTTTTAAGGGAGTAAAGAGTAACTTATAGGTCTGCTGCCCTGTAGATGAATGAACAGTGTTTTATGGCATTCATGCATCTTCCCTCTCCCTTCATTCAGTTTTCGTGGCACGTTCTGCCCGTACGTTAGATCTATGAAACCGTGTGGAATGCATGAGTGAGATTTCACTCCCAGCTAACTGTAACATCTTAAATGATTGTTTGATGTCTCTGTCAGGACCGGGTGAGGCTTGAAAAGAAAATATTTTCAGTATTTGGTCAAGACAATTGTGAAAAACAGGACTTTCAGTTTCTGAACCTGAGGGCGTTGACCAGTAAGTCACCCGGGGTTCTCCATGTGACGAGCCGGAGGCCAGTGGTGGGTGTTTGGAGGGGGGGGGTTGAAGACTTTGTACCTTCGTGTCTACACGACGATGAGAGATGGTGACTTTCTGATGAAATCAACCATGTTGCTGAGGGTCTTCGTCATTTTCGTCTTCACACTCCGGGGCTCCCTGCCGGCTTCAGGTGAGGACAGTCCAGACTGAACCCATTCACCTGTAAATGAAGGATTCTCATAGGTTGTGTTGAGTTTACAACAAGCTAGCTTTCTGCAAGGCTAACATCCAGCGTTTAGAGTCCTGGTATTTCATGGTGAGACATTTTACTGTCACTGTGAGCATCACTAACACCTTAGAAGGGTTCAGTTCACCTTCTGGGACTCGTCGTAGCAACAGCTAAGCACGCTACCAAGACACTGCTAGGTCTTATTTTCATGCCATTGAGTCAATCTTCCTCTTTTACTCTAGAAAGGATGAAAATAAACAGTCAATGGTGTTACTTGAGGTAATTAACACAACGTCTGGCAGTCAGACAAGCGGAACGATCTAAGGATAAGACCATCGATGGTAGAGGCTGGAAACTACAAGTCAAACACAGATCCACTTTGAATTGGAAAGACTTCCTTGAAGTCCAGGTAAAAGGAAGGAAGAGCGTCTAATGAAGATGCCACAAGAACTCTGCTAGCTACTGGATAGCGTTGGGTTGTCACCTTGCTCCAGAAACGGGCAAAGGAAGACTAGTCAGAGTCCTTAACACAATGCAGGTATCCAATGAGGTCCTTTAGACTTTAAGTGACATGTATGAAAGTATTTGATTTAGGATGATCTTTATAAAGCTTGGACCAAAGCAGCAGCTACCCGTGCATGATGCTGAGGGAAGGACCGACCATGGGTACCGCCAATTAGGATGTGTACTACAGTACCTGCAAACAAGTGCAGAGTATGAAATACCCATCAGGGTCTCCCAGTTGGACTCTGACGCAAGGAACATGGAAAGCAAAAACATCTGCAGCTGTTTGATGGTTGAATAACTGGTAAAATGTTCTCACCTGATTTGTATCTACCGGAACAGCTAAACTGAATGTGTAACGTTCAAGGTAGCTCATCATAAGAGGACAAATCACTGATGGGAAGATGGTCCTGGATTTGACTCCTTATTTTGGGCTTAGGTGATATTTAATAGGCCAATGTAGGCTGATGAACTCTCCTCCCTTTGTGTTTGACAGTCTTTCTGGAGCCGCAGGAGGCCCACGGTGTCCTGGTCCGGACTCGCCGCTACAACTCCGGCTGGTTTGAGGAGCTGAAAATGGGAGATCTGGAGAGGGAGTGTCTGGAGGAGACGTGCAGCTTTGAGGAGGCCAGAGAGGTGTTTGAACACCCAGAGATGACGGTGCGTCGTTTCCCACGAAACACTCTGTGGCGATCCCATAACAGAACACCACTGGAACCTTGATAAACTCAATTTTTTTCTCCTCAGAATGAGTTCTGGAGGCAGTACTCTGGTGAGCAGTGATCGTCCATCATAAACCTCTGGTCAGGTTGGCAGGGGTCTGCAGCCTCAGTTGTTCAGGGTTGAAGGGTCAGGGTCAAGAAAGTACATCCTCTAACCTCCACGGTTTCACATATGTTGTTCATATTTAGAGTGGTAGGAGATGCTGAATGTTTTGGTACCCTTAAGGTTGGGTTAAACTAGAAAACAACTGTAGATGTATTTATCCCTGCCGTCGATAATAAAACCACTGTAATGTGGGATGTTTCAGTGAAATAACAACTGTGTGTTGGTGTCCAAGTCCCCGACAGCTGTAAGTCAGCGCCGTGTCAGAACGGAGGGACCTGCCTCGTCGATGGAGCGTCATACACCTGCTTATGTCTTCCTCAGTTCAGGGGACTCAACTGTGACCTAGGTGAGAAAGGATGGACAAGTTTCTGCAAAATAATCGGAAAACCCAAATTAAAAGCGTTATTTAACTTTCAGAAATTTCCTTGTGGAAATAGTTGGTTCTTTTATTTTTATTTTATTTTTATTAATCTTTATTAACAGATGTACAGAACATATTGGCACAGTTTGTCAGATGTAATTTGCATATAAAGCAAGGACAAGCAGAGGATGTATCTATAAAATAAACAGAGTAAATACAGACTAAATAAATAAGAGAAAAGGAAGAAAAGGAGAGAAAAGAAAAAATAAATAAATAAATAAAATAAAAATAGAAACCTTTTGAAGAGAAAATGCTAGGGGTATTCTATGAGGTTGAATTTCTCAAAAACACTATAAAGCTTGATAGCCTTTTTTCCTTTCATGTGTTTCAAGGATAAAAAGTATTTGCAAAGTTCTTTATGGAAGACAACAAATAGAGGTTTAGTTTTCAGATATCTGTTTTTATGTATGAAGAATTTACCAAGAATCATTAAGGAATTAATAGTCAGGTCAATTGACGGATCTTTAACAGATACACCAAAAAGAACATTTTCCTTTTTAAAATAGCTAATTATTTGTATTTTTGGGGATAACCAGCCATTTAGGTCGGACCAGAATGTAATAACAAAATTACAGTTAAAAAATAAGTGTTCAGTAGTTTCAATTTCCTTCTCACAAAAAGAGCATGCATTTTGATCTAGATGGAAACGAATTCTTAAAAATTCAGAAGATGGGTATATATCATTAATGATTTTAAAATGAACTTCTTTTGCCTTTTGTGCAATAGGAAACGTAAAAAATTTAGAACGAAGGGGTTCCACTTCCAATTTTTCCTCTAGAGAAAAATGTACGAATTAGCAATCTATTGGAGGAGAATGGATATAGTTCATTTGTAAAAGTGCGTCGGATTGCAATGTTGTTTAATTTCTTGTCAGTAATATTATGACCATTAATCAAGAGCGAAGGAAGAGCAGGATTTATATTGACGTTAAGTAGATTGTTAGATAACATGATAATTGACTGGGGGATAGCTTTTATAAGTCTATTGTACTCTTTTTTTGTTATTTATGTTGTATGTAGAGGATAATAATTCAAAAGGAATAATATTACCTGTGTTATCTAAGAGGTGCATCACTGACCAGATTCCTTTTTCGAACCAGATTTTATAGAATAGAGATTTATTTTTGAAAGTGATGTATATGCAGTTCCAGAGTGGGGAAGTGTGAGGACTAAAATTATGTTTAAATATCATTTTCCAGTAATGTAATACCTGTGCATGAAAGTCGGACAATTTAATTGGGAGTTTTTTTGGCTCAAAATCGCATTTCAAAAGGAAGTTAATACCTCCTAATTTACTGAAAATATAATTGGGGATTAGAAACCATAGGCTGTTTTGACTTTTTTAAAAAGACCTTAACCAATTAACCTTAATTGTTCCATTGACACATTCTATATCAATGGCATTAAGACCTCCTTCTTCATATTTTTTGATTAGCGTACCTTTTCTGATGTAGTGAGTTTTTCTATTCCAAATATAGTTAAAATTAGCCTGATTAATAGATTTGATTGTTTTTTGAGAGAGTGCAAGGGAGAAAGCTGGATAAATAAACCTTGAAAGACATTCAATTTTCGTGAGAAAAATTCGACCAATAATAGAAATGTCTCTTTGAGACCACAGATTCAGGAGTGATTTGCATTTATCCAAATTATTCAGAATATTAAGATTATTGGAGATGTTAGCATCCTTTGTAATATGTATTCCTAAGTATTTGACCTCTGATTTAACAGGTATATTATAACATGAGGTGCCGGTAAGTGGAGAGCCGTGAATGGGTAGCAATTCGCATTTTTTTAAGTTTAGTTTTAGTCCAGATGCTTTCGAGAAGAAATCGATTGTTTTGATTATAATAGGGATTTGGTTGATATCTTTCATAAATATTGTTGTGTCATCTGCTAGCTGGCTGATTGTCAGATCATTGCCGAAAAATGTCAATTTTCTAAAATTTGTATGTTTCATTAGAATGGAGAGTATCTCAGCTGCTGCAATGAAAAGCAGAGGGGAGATGGGGCATCCTTGTTTAATGCCTCTTCGTATAGGAAATCTAGGACAGGTACCGTGTGGTAATTTGACAGAGCTGTTTGTATCTCTGTATATTAATTTGATTACATTTATAAAATTATTTTCGAAGCCAAATAATTCCAAAGTACTGAAAATAAACTGGTGTTCTACCATATCAAAAGCTTTAAAAAAATCTAAAAATAAAATGAAACCATCATCTTCAAGTAGATAATTATAATCGAGTAAGTCAAGAACAAGTCTAATGTTATGGTGAATAGATCTTCCCTTTATGAAACCAGATTGAGTTTCTGTAATAATTTGATTGATGCCCAATTTTAGTCTGTTTGCATATATATGAGTAAAAATTTTATAATCATTATTAAGTAAGGTGATGGGTCTTAAATTATCAATTAATCTATGGTCTTTTCCGGGTTTGGGGATAAGCGTAATGACTCCTTGTTTCATAGTGGTAGGAAGAGTTAGGGTTTCTAGAATTTCTTTAAGCATTTTAAAGAAGATCTCTTTGAGGTGTGACCAGAAATGTTTATAAAAATTACTAGTGATGCCATCTGGTCCGGGAAATAGTTGGTTCTATGAGGTTCTGTTTGTGAAGTTACAGTCAAAATTTAGTGTTATTTAAGTCACAGAAGAAAAAAATAGGGCTTTGTTTCTCAAAAAGATATTTTCATCCATGTTAAATATTTTATAAATGTCACTGTTTTAAACTAAATATTACATTAATAAGCAACATATTGAGTCTGCATATTAAACAGTTCCCTCCAAACAAAATATCTGGCTAGCTAGCTAGATATACAGCTTCTAGGAAAATATTAAATCAGCGCTAAATATTTAACAAAAATACATGTTAATTCACTAGCTGAGAAGCGGAAGTACACTGTCAGAATAAAGGCTGGGTCTTTCTAACCCTCAATATAAACTTCTTCTGTATCATTGTTGCTGTAAATCCATTGGTGAACATCTCTACTGTTGTTAAAATGCCTCATGTTTAAGCAATGTGTCTGTTGGACCGGTTGGGGCGAAAATAAACAATAAAGAGACATTTAGACTCACCAACACTTAATGTAGAGGTTTAACAGACCCAGCTTTTATTTTAGTAGTCCACTTAAGCTTCTTGGCAAGTAACTTGCATTTTGGCTAAATATTTAGCTAGCAAGCTAAAGTGGCTAGCTAAATATTTAGCTTCAAACTAAATATGTAGCCTGCCAACTAAGTATTTAGTTTGAAACTGTGACATTCTTGACAGGCTAAATATCCCGAATGGTGTTAATTTTTTATTGTGTAACAAACAGAACCTCCTGTCTTCAGATGTTCTTCCTGTTTAGCCGTAAAGCGCTTTAAATTGAGTTTGTGTTTTCAGAGCAACAGACGGAGTCTGATAGTTGTCTGCTGCAGAACGGAGGCTGTGAACATTTCTGTGATGAAGACGTGTATGGACGAAGACTAGCGTGTTCTTGTGCTGATGGTTACACTCTGGACACTGATGGACGGAGCTGTTTCGCTAAAGGTTTACCTGGACTTTTTAGATGGTTTTTACTTTGTTTTTCAGACAAAAAAAAACAGAAAAAACACATAAAAACCTTAATTTATGTCTTTTAAACGAATATATTCAGTTTTAAGTTCATATCAGTGTTTGTCAGAATATAAACTGGAAACATTAGTCAATGACACCAAAATACTTTGGTTTTTATTTTATAAATCTTCATGTTGCCAACTTTCCAATTTTATCAAAAACTTCCTAGATTGCTATAGTTATATTGTATAATTTTATGCTTTTTACTATTATATTTAGTAAATGTTTAAAATACAAATTAACCGAGAATGTTGGGATTTTATTAGACACAATAATGAACTTACAGTTACATAAAGTAACTTCCAAATTAGTTTAAAATATATGTGTATCATCAGCATAAATAGGAATAGAAAGCTTTTATTTTATGAATTTTCAAAGAATGTCAAAGGACCTCGTAAAGATCCCTGTGGGACGCCACATTAAAAATGGGCAATTATTTGGTTGCAACATTCCTAAAAGTGATAAATTTTGGTTTAGTATTTGTTTTCTTATTGTTGTTTTAGAGCAAATGGCGTGCGGCACGGTCCCCGTCCTACAGAACGTATCCAAAGACATGCACCTGCTGAGGATTGTGGGAGGAACCGAGTGTCCGAAAGGCGAATGCCCCTGGCAGGTAGGTGGGTGACAAGGGTTGCTATCCAACATCTTAGTATTTTCCAACATGGTACCAATCACATTTTAGCTGATATTAGCATTCAGCTAATTTAGCTTAGACTCATTTTTATTATACTGAAGATAATGGATTATTATTACCCAACATGTTAGCATGCGCCAAAATGTTACAACTTGCATTTTAGGTAGCTTTAGCTTATATTGGCAAATTAGCCAATTCTGCGGGTTTTGCTTTGTAAGACAATTTTCAGATAACTTTTTTCATTTTCTTTTGCTTGCTTTTAGCATTTCACCAATAAGCTTCCTCTTACGTTTGACCAAATTTAGGTCATTTTAGCTACTTTGGGGATCTCAGCTTATTTACATTTGTTTTGTATGTGGACTTGCAGACTATTGTTAGTTTTTTAGCTCATTCTGCAGATTACAGTGCAGCATCATGCATAGCTGTTAGTTAGCTGACAGTGAACAGATGGGATAGTTATGTCAGGGAGTGGAGCAGCTAAAGTTCTGTTCCACCGGTGGGAAGGCAGATGTTTTATGGAGGGGAAACTGAAAGGTGTTGTTCTTGTTTGAAGGTTTTACTGACGTACAAAGGCAAAGGTTTCTGTGGAGGAGTGATTTATAAACCAACATGGATCCTCACAGCATCTCACTGCCTGGAGAAAACCGACCCACAGTTCATGAAAGTGGTTGCAGGTACGAATCTCGCCCATTTCTAATTGCAGTGACAACTTAAACCTCTGCACGGAGGGTTGATAACACAAAATGTACACGATGTTCCTCCACTCACTAGGGGGCGATGTTTCAGCATCTCTCCTGTTCTACAGCAGGAGTTCGTGTTGATGCTGATGTATTAAAGTGTCCAACGTTCCTGCTCTGTCTTTCAGGCGAACACGACGTCCTGGTCAACGAGTCCACCGAACAGGTCATCCAGGTTGAGGAGATCATCATGCACGAGAACTACGTGACGAGTACGGTTGACAACGACATCGGCCTCCTACGCCTGGCGTCCCCGATCGTTTACTCGCCGTACGCGGTCCCGATCTGCTTGCCGACGCGACCGATGGCCGAGCGTGAGCTCTGGGCGGTGGACCTGCACACAGTGAGCGGTTGGGGCAAGCGGAGCGAGAACGGGCCCATCTCGGTCGTCCTCAGACGTACCAAGGTGCCCCGCATACGGAAGCAGACCTGCCTAGAGGAAAGCGGCGTGCCGCTCACCGAGAACATGTTCTGCGCCGGATACTTGGACGGCCGGACGGACTCGTGTAAGGGCGACAGCGGCGGCCCGTTGGTGACGAAATACAAGAAGACGCACTTCCTGCTGGGGATCGTCAGCTGGGGGAAGGGCTGCGCCCGACCTGGCAACTACGGCATCTACACCCGGGTGTCCAACTACCTGGAGTGGATCCACAACCGAACTGCAACGCCCTCTCAGAGTGAGAACAGCACAGAAACTGTGCTCAGCTCTGCTACCGTGACTCTACAATGATTTTTACACGTCACATAATTCTGTGGTGTTAATCATTAGAAATGTTTGTTAGGAATCAATTATTGTTACATATAAAGTTAAAAAAGGTCTGGTTTCCTTTCTACAGCAAAGATCGTAGGAATGGGGAAAGTGTCTGGGATGTTTTGGGTCTAAATCGCCTCGTAAGCACCTGGACTTCCACTAAACGGGGCTAAAAGCTTTTCTAATCTGTGCTAATTAAATAAATACAATATTTGTGGCTTGACTGTTTACTAATTGAAAAAAATACCCAAAAGAATCTCAACTGGATGGATGCTGGTGAAACGGTAAAAAGTCAAAAGCACTAATTTGGTTTATTTAGCCTGTAAGAAAAAAATAGGACTCATATTTGCATCCATGTTATCTATTCATTTCTAAATGTCACAGTCACACAAATGTTTAGTTTGAAGCTTAATTTTCAGCTAGCCATTTACACTGGTTAACTAAATATTTGGCTACCAAGCTAAACTGATTAGCTAAATATTTGGCTATCAAGCTAAACTGGATATCTAAATATTTAGCCACCAAGGTAAACTGAATAACTACATATTTAACTACCAAGCTAAAATGAATAATTAAACATTTAGCTACCAAGCTAAACTGAATAGCTAAATATTTGGCTATCAAGCTAAACTGGATATCTAAATATTTAGCCACCAAGGTAAACTGAATAACTAAATATTTAGCTACCAAGCTAAAATGAATAATTAAATATTTAGCTACCAAGCTAAACTGGATAGCTAAATATTTAGCTACCAAGCTAAAGTGAATAGCTACATATTCAGCTTCAAAGCTAAACTTGATAACTAAATATTTAGCTACCAAGTTAAACTGGCTAGCTAAATATGTTACTACCAAGCTAAACGGAATAACTAAATATTTAGCTACCAAGCTAAACTGGATAACTAAATACTTAGCTACCAAGCTAAACTTGATGGCTAAATATTTTACTACCACGCTAATCTGGATAGCTAAATATTTAGCTACCAAGCTAAACTGTATAGCCAAATATTTAGCTTCCAAGCTAAACGGAATAATTAAACATTTAGCAACCAAGCTAAACTGAATAGCTAAATATTTGGCCACCAAGGTAAACTGGATATCTAAATTTTTAGCCACCAAGGTAAACTGAATAACTAAATATTTAGCTACCAAGCTAAAGTGGATAGCTACATATACAGCTTCAGAGCTAAACTTGATAACTAAATAGTTAGCTACCAAGCTAAACTGGATAGCTAAATATTTTACTACCAAGCTCAACTGAATAGCTAAATATTTGGCTATCAAGCTAAACTGGATATCTAAATATTTAGCCACCAAGGTAAACTGAATAACTAAATATTTAGCTACCAAGCTAAAATGAATAATTAAACATTTAGCTACCAAGCTAAACTGAATAGCTAAATATTTGGCCACCAAGGTAAACTGGATATCTAAATATTTAGCCACCAAGGTAAACTGTATAACTAAATTTTTAGCTACCAAGCTAAACTGGATAGCTAAATATTTAGCTACCAAGCTAAACTGTATAGCCAAATATTTAGCTTCCAAGCTAAACGGAATAACTAAATATTTAGCTACCAAGCTAAACTGGATAGCTAAATATTTGGCTACCAAGCATTTGAAGGTGAACTTCACACCAATAATAATAATAGACACATAAATAAATGCATTAAAGCCATGGAGAAGAAGTTGAAGAAGCTTCTGGTGTGGTAAAAAAAAAAGCCTTTTTCAGGTTGGATTTTCCACTCAAACTCTCTTTGAATCTTAAAAGTTCTGGGTTGGTCTTGTCTGGATCTAAAACCTGTTTCATGGAGAGAAGCTGGAACTAAGAGAGAACATAACAGAATACTCCATCAATCATCTGTTTATATGGACAATATTAATTTTCTGCAATATAAATTTTCTGTGACCATCTCCGCTTAGCTTATATTTACTGCCACCTAGTGGCCACGTTAAATGCCTCCCCCTCTCTGGTCTATAACGGCAAACAGTTTTAACAATAAATATCAGATATTTTTATGTAACACTAAGAAATGACATACATAGAATGTTTGTTTTATAGAGCTAATTTTGTTTTATAACTTCGGAGTCGCTAGTTTACTTCTCCAGTAAGTGTAAAGTAATTTTCTAAACTCCTGTAGCTGAGTACTTGTGTGCACCGATTGAAAAGCGTCCAAAGTACAGTAGTTTTGTTTGCAGAACTGGAGCTAGTTAGCTGCTGGCGGTGCTGGTTTCCAGTCAGACAGACGCTGAGCGCTGCAGACATGCTGCTGCTGCTGAGGAGCCTCTGCTTTATCTCTGCTCTGCTTTGGGCCGTCCACCCTACTGCTGCTGCTGAAGGTCATGACCTCTAACTTTTACTGATTTCAGCTGTTAAAAACATGCAGACGTGGTTTTAAACCCAGAAGTTGTGCCTAACCAAGCAGAATCCACCAGATCTCTGCAGCTTCAGAGGGAACATTCATGACTGAAGGTCTGTGGATTTGATTTTCAGTGTTTGTGGAGAAACATGAAGCGGCGTCGGTCCTGCGCAGATGGAGGAGAGCCAACAGCGGCTTCCTGGAGGAGCTGAAGCAGGGCAACCTGGAGAGGGAATGCATCGAGGAGATCTGTAACTACGAGGAGGCCCGGGAGGTTTTTGAGGACGACCAGATGACGGTGAGCTGCATCTCTGCTGCTCCTCAGCTTCTACCCCATCAGATCTGACTCTGTTCCTCATGTCTGCTTGCAGAAGGACTTCTGGAGGACGTATAATAGTAAGTATCTGTAGCTCTGTCCAGGATCTGCTAGAAATGTTCTGGTCGGACTGTAACTGGAGCTGTTGTGTCAGAGCGTGACCCCTGCCTAACCAACCCCTGCCATAACAACGGGACGTGTCTCTACGTGGGAAACAACTACGAATGCCAGTGTCCCGAGGGCTACGAAGGTCGACTCTGTCAGACAGGTACTGGACCGTTTCTCTGTTCAGCAGAACCTCACAGTAGCTTCATCTGGTTCTGAATAAAAAACTAAAACACTTTCTAAGGGTTCAGTGAAAAAACCCCACGTCTGTATATGTTTCTGGTCAAATCTGAGCTGGTAAAAGACAATTTAAAGAGGTTTTCCTTCATAGTCCTGTTAAATTACTAGGGGTGTAGCGTTACACAAAGGTTTGGTGTTCACTACACTTTAATCAAGAAAAAATAAATATTAATGAAGTTGATTTATTTTACTTTGATCAGCTTCCGCCAAAAAATTATACATTTTTTCCCCTTTCTACTCATGAAATTAATTACATTTTAATATATTCTTTAACTTTAAAAAATGTTAAGTATAGAAATGATTCGAGATTTGATAGGATAACAAATTAATAATAGTATAAGAAGACATAGCCAGAGTAGAACACAATAGAACCACTTAAAAACAGTGTTGTTAAGAAATACCAGAAATCTTCTAATACTGGGTTTGCTGTATAGATATTATTGAAATTAACTTTATTTCTTTATTTGTAAGTTCCACTGTTGATGAGCCGTCCCAAGACATAAGCTAACTAAGCGGTTTCCCGCAAACCCATCCGGGCCCCTCCATTAATGCTGAAATCAAACAAAAATGTTAACATTTATGAACATGTGAATATTACTCCTTTTGATTTTGTTTTGCTTCACTGTAGATTATATAAAAAATCTATAAAAAATTTTTGTGTGATAACTAGGCAGGATTGTTTGTAACTATGTTAATATATTTTAATTAAAATTCTATTTTTGTTTTTTTTAAAGTTGCAATTTTTTTTATTAATGCAAATACATTTAAAGGAATAAAATGTTCATACTGTACCTTTTAATTTAGAAAAAAAAATAAGATATTTAAACATTTGATTTAAATTTAAAATAACGACCCTGCACTGTTGCTTCAACATTAGGTCTACATTAGCTCGTGTTTGGAGCAACATATAGCATGAGAAAAACATGAAATTAAATAATAAAATATAATTTTCTCTTATAAAAGCGTTGCAAGGTTGTTTGATGATAAAAACTATAAACTTTAGATCAGAAAATATGCTAAAACTTATCTATCTTTACTGTGTGAGCAAGAAACTATTTGGGTGATGTCACATGCTGGGTGCTAAGAAAACTTAACATCTTAATTCAATTAACTGAAATAGCAACTTTGGTAAATGCATATTTGGCTGACTTCTGATCATTAGAAACCACAAAAACTTGTAAAAACATATTTAAAATAAGTTTGTGTGTCACAACACAAAGGATCATAGATATTTGTGTTTCTTTAAAAATGTATTTTGTGATTTACTTTAAATGAAAATCTTGGTGGTAAAATCTGTGGGCTACAAAGAGGCACTGAACTCAGAGAATCGCCCTCCTGTTATATGATGATTGTGAATCTGTACAAAGTGTAAACATAACAATATGGCCTCTGTCAGATACCCAATACTTTACATAATTATTAGATAATAGTTAATATTAAGGCTGCTCACCCTGCAGACGGTCATATATTTAGAAGCCGCTAATTGCGCTGTTTTTGCTAACTGGAAGTAGCACCACCAGTTAAACTAGCTGTTTTTTAAATCAATTTTACATTAATTTAATGTAAAATTGATTTGTTTTTAACATATGGGATTGTACATTAATGGATTAGACAGTAATATTTAGAAAACTAAATCTTTGACCTGGTTACACAAAGGAATCTGATAGTTAGCCCTAGCTTACCTGGAGCATTAGCATGTTGTTCAAAACAGCCAGTTAAAGCAAGTCTGGCAAAGAAATTCAGTTGGGTTTTATTTTATTATCACTTTAAGTGACAAAAACTGTGTATATATATATATATATATATATATATATATATATATAATATATATATATAATATACACTACCGTTCAAAAGTTTGGGGTCACCCAAACAATTTTGTGTTTTCCATGAAAAGTCACACTTATTCACCACCATACGTTGTGAAATGAATAAAAAATAGAGTCAAGACATTGACAAGGTTAGAAATAATGATTTTTATTTGAAATAAGATTGTTTTTACATCAAACTTTGCTTTCATCAAAGAATCCTCCATTTGCAGCAATTACAGCATTGCAGACCTTTGGCATTCTAGCTGTTAATTTGTTGAGGTAATCTGGAGAAATTGCACCCCACGCTTCTAGAAGCAGCTCCCACAATTTGGATTGGTTGGATGGGCACTTCTTGCGTACCATACGGTCAAGCTGCTCCCACAACAGCTCAACGGGGTTCAAATCTGGTGACTGCGCTGGCCACTCCATTACCGATAGAATACCAGCTGCCTGCTTCTTCTCTAAATAGTTCTTGCACAATTTCGAGGTGTGTTTTGGGTCATTGTCCTGTTGTAGGATGAAATTGGCTCCAATCAAGCGCTGTCCACTGGGTATGGCATGGCGTTGCAAAATGGAGTGATAGCCTTCCTTATTCAGAATCCCTTTTACCCTGTACAAATCTCCCACCTTACCAGCACCAAAGCAACCCCAGACCATCACATTACCTCCACCATGCTTAACAGATGGCGTCAGGCATTCTTCCAGCATCTTTTCAGTTGTTCTGCGTCTCACAAACGTTCTTCTTTGTGATCCAAACACCTCAAACTTGGATTCATCCGTCCACAGCACTTTTTTCCAGTCTTCCTCTGTCCAATGTCTGTGTTCTTTTGCCCATCTTAATCTTTTTCTTTTATTGGCCAGTCTCAGATATGGCTTTTTCTTTGCCACTCTGCCCTGAAGCCCAGAATCCCGCAGCGCCTCTTCACTGTAGATGTTGACACTGGTGTTTTGCGGGTACTATTTAATGAAGATGCCAGTTGGGGACCTGTGAGGCGTCTGTTTCTCAAACTAGAGACTCTAATGTACTTATCTTCTTGCTCAGTTGTGCAACGCGGCCTCCCACTTCTTTTTCTACTCTGGTTAGAGCCTGTTTGTGCTGTCCTCTGAAGGGAGTAGTACACACCGTTGTAGGAAATCTTCAATTTCTTAGCAATTTCTCGCATGGAATAGCCTTCATTTCTAAGAACAAGAATAGACTGTCGAGTTTCAGATGAAAGTTCTCTTTTTCTGGCCATTTTGAGCGTTTAATTGACCCCACAAATGTGATGCTCCAGAAACTCAATCTGCTCAAAGGAAGGTCAGTTTTGTAGCTTCTGTACCGAGCTAAACTGTTTTCAGATGTGTGAACATGATTGCACAAGGGTTTTCTAATCATCAATTAGCCTTCTGAGCCAATGAGCAAACACATTGTACCATTAGAACACTGGAGTGATAGTTGCTGGAAATGGGCCTCTATACACCTATGTAGATATTGCACCAAAAACCAGACATTTGCAGCTAGAATAGTCATTTACCACATTAGCAATGTATAGCGTGTGTTTCTTTAAAGGTAAGACTAGTTTAAAGTTATCTTCATTGAAAAGTACAGTGCTTTTCCTTCAAAAATAAGGACATTTCAATGTGACCCCAAACTTTTGAACGGTAGTGTATATATCTAAACTTTTTTTTTAAATAAATCAATTTATCTGCTGATACATATAGCTAAAGCCCTACTTTACACCCAGTAGATCACATCTTATTCTGTAAATCTTTTGGAGTAGAAACAAGTTTACTGGTTTGTTGTTTAATTAAAACTTGTGTTTTTTGGTTTGAACTGGAGTTTTCGAGGACTCGTTGGGATGTGTGTACCAGAACGGCCACTGTGAGCACTTCTGCGACGGTTCTGGAGTAAGACGGCGGTGTTCCTGCGCCAACGGCTACCAGCTGGATGACGACGGCAGAAAATGCGTCGCTAAAGGTGACGAAGAGCGGAATTAAAGATGGCGGGTGGAGGTGGGGGGTGACGCTCTTTGCTGATGATATCATCCTGTTTCAGTGGAGTTCCCGTGTGGTCGGCTGCCCCCCCCAGGAACCGCTCTCAACCAGAGCACTGAGGTCCAGACCAGGATAGTGGGAGGCAATCACTGTAACCACGGAGACTGTCCCTGGCAGGTAAAGACCGCTGCGGCGCCGCCTGCAGGCTGCGGACCGTCATACGACACGTTAACTCACTGTTGGTCGTCATGAATCCCCAGGTTCTGCTTGAGCTGAAGGGAAGCAGCCACTGTGGTGGGGTACTGATCCGTCCGGATTGGGTCATCACTGCTGCCCACTGTGTTCAGAACCAGAGGCCCCAGGACCTCACCGTGGTGGCAGGTAAAGCCTCACAACCATCATCTCTGGTAGACGCTTCCTCTAACGTTCAATGGCTAAATTATCAGATTACTTTCTGTATTTTACGCATCATATTTTGACATTTTGTGTGTTTTTACCAGTGGCATAGCCAAGAATTCCTCTAAAGGCATACTTACAAAAAAATGGGGGTGGGGGGGAATATAAATATTGAAATACATTTTATTTGGAAGTTCCAGTGTTGCTTCAACAGATATTTGTCTGTATTAGGGCTGGGCGATTAATCGATTAATCAAAATTTCTGTTTAGGAAGATTTCATTTTTGGAAAACCTAATTTTTTTTTATATAGCAAAGCACTATTTTGACGTATGTCAGAGTAAGGTCCAAAGTGTGCTGACCAAAGTGTGTGGGTCCCTTCATCTTCTGAGTGAAGCCTATTGACTCTAAGTAGGGCTGGGCCATTAATCACATTTTATGTTTATTTAATTTTGGGGAAAAAGCGATTTCTTTTATACCAATACTTTGACTTCCATATCTCAGAGAGATGTCAATCTGCCCAGGGCCGCCATCTTGTTTTATAAGGATATTTTACAGCTTGTTTTTAGTTGGACTTCAAAAGCAAGTTCATGAAAAATAGTTTTCATCACTTGCAATTTCTTTTAAAGAAAAAAGCTAAAAAAATGGATTAAAATCAGAAATCGTATTTAGTATGAAAATAGTCTGTATACGTCAGAACAGAAAATTCTAAACAAACATCTTAGAAAAAAAAGAACCAAAAACACTAGATCTGTTTTAATGTTTGCTATAACTTTGTGGTGTTTTGTGTTGTTTTTTTTACAGCACTTTGATTGGTTGTAACCCCGTGTTAAAAACGTTTTTATAAATAAATTGGTATGGTACAATTGGACAACAAAGTATAAGCATAATATGGCCGCTATCAGATACCCACTACAAAAATGTTTGATTCCTTGAAGGGTTCATATTAAAGCAGCTTAACCTGTAGAAGGTAAAACTTTTAGAAGCTGGTATTTATTGTCTCATCCTGTTAGTCATCTAGGCTCAGCAACTGGCCAGCTTTTTCCAAGGGATCATGGGAAACGTAGGAGTGATGCGTTATCAACAAAACTGCCTAAACTAGCACATTTTTTATTCAATATGTATTAATTTATTGGCACATTTAATTGTTTTTATTGCATTGAACTGTGCTTTATTAGATTACTCTGTAATGTTTAGGTTGGTATCCTAACGTTTTGTTTCAAAACTACAATCTTAGACTTACACACTTAAGGGAATCTTGCAGCTAGCCCTAATTTGTCTGGAGAGTATTATTTAACACAATATAAATGTCACCTCCAATTTTATTATTTTTGCATAAAATCTATATATAAGTTCTAATTTTTTCAGAGAACGCTTTTTGTCTGGTGGGCCTTAGCCCCCCCAGGCCCACCTTCAGCCACGCCCCTGGCTGAGACTAATATCTGTGTTTTCTAACCAGGGGAACATAATCTGGACCTGAAAGAAAACACAGAGCAGACGTCAGTCGTTACCATGGTGATTCCACATGAAAACTACAACCCGGCAACAGGCGACAGCGACATCGCCCTGGTCCATCTGAACCGCTCCCTCGTTCTAAATCCATACGCCATCCCCATCTGCCTCCCAACCAAGGAGTTCGCCGAGCGGGAGCTGCTGCCGGTCCGCTACCACACCGTCACCGGATGGGGCAAGAGGACCACCGGGGGCAACGCCGGCGCCTCCACGAGCCGCCCGCTGTCCCCAATCCTCCGCCAGATGAGCGTCCCCATCATCCAGAGCTCCCAGTGCGCCCAGAAGGCCAGGTTCAACGTCACCGACAACATGCTGTGCGCCGGGTACCAGGACGGGACCCAGGACAGCTGCCGCGGCGACGACGGCAGCCCGCTGGTCACGGAGTACAGCTGCACCAACTTCCTGACGGGCGTGGTCGCCTGGGGGCGGGGCTGCTCTCACCCGGGGTATTACGGCGTGTACACCAAGGTGGCCATGTTTGTGGACTGGGTGAAGGCCACCCTGAAGAACCCGCCCACAACGCCCACGCCCGTTCTGGACACCAAACTGGAGCAGGCAAGGGTTTAAGGTGGAGCTCTGGTTGTCCTGGTCGTTTTGTTTAACGTTAAAACGTGTTGGAGCGCTGCCGTCTGTATGAAGCATTCTGTTCAACAAATAAAGGAATAGAAACATCTCCGATCATATGATTATTCTGATAAACCTGCTTTGAACTCATCCCAGCTGTTTCCAATGAATTTAGATGGAAATAATTAGGTATAATAAATATAATTACTGTTAGCTTATTTTGTTAGACAGTCTTATTTATTTAAACCATCTTCATGTTCTTACGTCTTGTTAGCGGTACATTACATCAAGGTCACATCTGCTGTTTTGGTAACACCCTTTCTAAGTTCACATACATATTATACATCATTTAAAAGCGGAGATTCCTGGGATTTCAATGATGTATGCCCATCAAGGATAGCGTCATAACTGTAGACACTGTAAACTATTTAGCCAAACCACTCAGAAAGCAGGATAATATGCAACTCCCTATTCAAAGCTTTATATCATTGTCAGAACTGAGCTATATGAAACAAAAACGGCCCTTTTACATCCACAAGGGTCCAATTAATGTCCTACAGGACAAAAGTTAGTCCACAACCAGATTTACATTCAAAATCCATCATACTCTGTTGCTTCAAATATTAGTAATTCCTTCCTGGTGTCTAGTTCTCACAAGTTTTCATCATTAGCATGCTAAAGATTAGCCAGAAAATAACACGGCGCCTTTCCTCTTCTTTGTAATGATTATTGGAAGCTAGCAACCAATAAACTGGTAAATCACTGCCACCTACTGGTAAGCATTGAGGACCAGAATGTCCCTCAAGGTTCCATTTGTCTTTTTTAAAGAGATATCCCACCCTAAGTAGAAATGTATCTTCCATATTCCTCAGAGTTAGATAAGTGAGAAAAAAAGCATTTTGTAAACAGCCGAGTCATTCTAAATCGGCAGTCTGTTTGCTTTAGCTTAGCATTAACCAATGTAATGCTAGTAGGTCCCATTAACTTACATTGGTTTATGGGAACTAATAGTTCTCCTACTAGCATGCTAACAGTTTCCATTCACTTACAGTGGCTTATGGGAACTAATAGTTCCCCTACTAGCGTGCTAGCAGTTCCCATTCACTTACAGTGGTTTATGGGAACTAATAGTTCCCCTACTAACATGCTAACAGTTCCCACTCACTTACAGTGGCTTATGGGAACTAATAGTTCCCCTACTAGCATGCTAACAGTTCCCATTCACTTACAGTGGTTTATGGGAACTAATAGTTCCCTTACTAGCGTGCTAACAGTTCCCATTCACTTACAGTGGCTTATGGGAACTAATAGTTCCCCTACTAGCGTGCTAGCAGTTCCGATTCACTTACAGTGGCTTATGGGAACTAATAGTTCCCCTACAAGCATGCTAACAGTTCCCATTCACTTACAGTGGTTTATGGGAACTAATAGTTTTCCTACTAGCATGCTAACAGTTCCCATTCACTTACAGTAGTTTATGGGAACTAATAGTTCCCCTACTAGCATGCTAACAGTTCCCATTCACTTACAGTGGCTCATGGGAACTAATAGTTCCCTTACTAGCGTGCTAGAAGTTTCCATTCACTTACAGTGGCTTATGGGAACTAACAGTTCCCATTCACTTACAGTAGTTTATGGGAACTAATAGTTCCCTTACTAGCATGCTAACAGTTCCCATTCACTTACAGTGGCTCATGGGAACTAATAGTTCCCTTACTAGCGTGCTAGAAGTTTCCATTCACTTACAGTGGCTTATGGGAACTAATAGTTCCCCTACTAGCATGCTACTGTTCCCATTCACTTACAGTGGTTTATGGGAACTAATAGTTCCCCTACTAGCATGCTAACAGTTCCCATTCACTTACAGTGGCTTACGGGAACTAATAGTTCCCCTACTAGCATTCTAGCAGTTCCCATTCCCAAACAGCATAAGCATTGGTTTATGCTGAGCTAAAGCAAACTGTCTCTCTCTTTTGTCTCACTTATTTCGGAATATAGGAACAGACATCTTTAGTTAGCGATGGAATATCCCTTTAAGACTAGTAACCTATTAGCATCATGCATATGCTCGCTTTGCTCTTAAGCTGAGCTCTAATGTTCTGTTTGGCATACAACCGTATCAAAGTGTTTTCAAAATATCACGATTAATAGCCTACAGCACCCTCTGTTGGATGTCTTGGGTCAGTAGATTGCATGGTTGCAACTTAATTAACACAGGTGGTGTTGTCATTCTTGGCAGGCACTGGGGTCTGGGGGTGGTGGTATCATGCTGTGGGGTTGATTTCCTGCGTGTGTAAATGTGTAAATATCCGAGTAGTGCTGTAAAAGGTCGTTTATCCGCGGAGCTATCAGTCCATGAAGTGACAGCAACAGAGGTTCTGCTGGGTAAACAGTCCCCAGGCTGGACTCCGATCATCCTCCAGGAGCAGCCAGCTGATTGGTTGATGCGAAGGTGAAGTTCATGATGAGTCAGAGCTCTGGCGTTATTTACGGGAAGTCTCTGTCCCGCTGTCCGCCCACTCTGCCCTTAATCTGTGGTTTAACCAAGCCTGGAGCCACAACAACAAACCACATGTTGGTTCAAGCATGAAGTCTTCTACATTTCCCTGTTTCTGTTTAAAACTCTGATGTGTGGAAAGTTTTCTACCGTCTAGTTTTAACCCGGAAGGTTTGGTGGATGAAGTTCCTCTGACCTCAGAGGACGGCCGGGACTCCTTACCTGAATCAGAGAGAAACGGGAGGCCTCAGAGATATAGACGCAGTAGCAGCTGGTTGTTGATAATGAATGGACAGTGGGAACACACTGTGACTGATAGCTGGGCAGAGTAGCTGGAGGAGATAAAACACGCAGTCTTTTCTGCTGACTCATGGAAATCTTCTTCAGTGAAAGAGCAAAAGCAGGAAATCTGAGCTGAGAACAGGAGTCTGATTTAAGAAGGCTGTATCTCGCTCTAAAACACAATTCTATCAATTCATTAGAACCAGATGCTTCCCTGTTTCTGCTGCTAAGCACTGTGGGAGTTGCAGTTTTTCCCCTAAGATGTGATGAAGGTCAAACATTCAGAGCAGGAAGCCTGGATGCCTGAGATAAAGCCCGCCCAGAGCCAGCCTTCCTTCCCCCAGCGCAGTTCGTTGCCCTCTCCGATCGCTCAGACTCCATTACTCTCTCTCTGCACACTGAAGATTCTCCAACCGCGCTCCTGTTCAACCGGAACCATGCTGTGGACTCTCCGTGCGACCCCAGTCCTCCTGGTGCTGCTGCTTCAACTCACGGCTGCTAACGGTAGGTTGCACCAGATCCACGATCATGGAGAGGGTGTTGGTGTGTGTACGGAGGGGGAGGTTGTTGATTAGCAGGTAGCGACACTTGACTGAGGATTATTTATCTGGATGGTTCTTTCTCTCGGTTTCCCTGGCCTGTCCACAGTGTTCCTGGACGGCAGGGCGGCCAACCAGGTACTGACGAGACGGAGACGGGCCAACAGCTTCTGGGAGGAGATGAAACAGGGCAACATGGAGAGGGAGTGTATTGAGGAGCGCTGCAGCTGGGAGGAGGCGCGAGAGATCTTTGAGGATAAACAGAAAACTGTACGAATATAAAGAAGTTTTCCACCAAAATGCAAAGAAAGTCTGTTAGACGACCTGTAATGATACTACCGGATTCCAACAATCATATTTTCGTCATCTGAACATGATTTCTGTTGTATTAAATCACAATAATGTGTTGTTCTCTCTTCAGGATGAGTTCTGGGCCAAATATGTGGGTAAGGTACCTCTTCAGAACCAACCGACTGATGCCTAAGCTTTCTGGCATCTAACTGAAGCCTCCTTGTCCTTCCCGCAGATGGTGACGCATGCCTGTCCATCCCGTGCTCTAATAACGGTCAGTGCAAAGACACGATCGGAAGCTACACCTGCTACTGCCTGGAGGGATTCAAGGGCTTCAACTGTGAAATCGGTAAAACATTCGAGTCAGTCGGGACGACTAAAGTTGGATGATCAACTGGCAGAACTTCCCTCCATCAGTTCTCAGCTGCTATGGAGACACTGAGAAGGCCTGAAGGAAGCTTTGGAGATGTCCTCTGATTCATAATGTTTGTTTTCTTTGCAGATCAGGTTACTATAACTCAACCTGATCGGGTACCAAGTGGTACCACGCTCCCAGGTCTGGCTCTAGGAAGCCTTCAGTGCCACAGATGGTTGGTTTTGTCCTCAGGGTTAAGGCCTCAGTTTCAGGAGTTCCCCCTATCCATTGAGCTACTCTCAGGGTACCAAGATGGGTTTGGTTTAAATGAGACAGGTTGAGTGATTGAGAAACTAGGAACATCAGTGGGATATACCTCTGGTAGCAGACCAAAGGTTGACTCATGAACGTCTGTTGAGACAATGAGCCGGTTTACAATCACAGGTCATGCATCTTGATGCTAGCGCCACCAGAAATGACCCAGTACCATCTGGGAGCCAAGTATTTGGTAGGGGAACACTCCACTGGGAATACGTGACTTCACAGATGGAAGTTGTTACAGTTTCAAGAGGGTTCCCCCTACTGGAGGCCCAAACCATTGCAAGGGTATGCTGAAACTTGCAAATCGCGTGGCGGGCCTTTCTCTGCCGGATGTTTTAAACACTAGCGGATCGTGGTTGGCTAGGCAATGTTGAGGTCTTGCAACGTCACTACAATGTCATGCTCTGATTGGTTGACAAACCGCGTTAAGAGCATCAAAGTTTCAGCTAGCTGAACTTCTACGTTGCCAGCTTTTGCCGCTTTGATGCTTGAAATGCAGGAAAAGTTTCAGAAATGGACCTGGCCAACGTACGCACCATAAGAGTGTTCTCTGATTGACCCTACTCTAAATGGTTTATTGGAAGCTGCCCCATTCTTGGCTCAAATGGTCATAGATGCAATACCACTACAGCCACCAAATACCTTTAATTTTATGACAAAAATGTATGTAATTATTTATGGTTTCAATTCAAATTCTTAAAAGAAAAAAGATACATTACTTTTGAATATCAATACAATATCCTACCATAACATATCATGATCATTTTTAGATCTCTAGTACTGATGGTACTCTGAGGACGGATTGAGGACAGATTTAGCTTGATGGATGGAGACATATTAGGGCACAGAGACATCATACCGACATCAGGAAACATTTTTAATCGAGGTGTAAAGAGGATTTTTTGTTCCATTGTGGTGTCTTTGCAGTTATCCCGAAGCTCTGCGAAAATGACAACGGCGGCTGTGAACATTTCTGCGACATCGCCCACGGATACGTTGAGTGCTCCTGCGCTGAGGGGTACTTCCTGGCTCCTGACGGAAAATCCTGTGACTCTTACGGTAAGAAAAGCTCTTCTGATGGTCTGGCCTGATCTCAAAAACCAAAGACAGGAGTTCTGGGTGCAATGATTATACAAAATGCAACTGCCTTTAAAAACAAGAACATTTGGGATTTATTGTTTTTTTAGCTTCAGTGGACAGTAAGATGTGTGAAACCTGGAAACAGGAGGAGGTCTCCAACAGGACAATGATCCCAAACACAGATCCACACAGGTTCTGGAAGCATTTAGCTGCATTTAGCAGGTTGCATGTCGTTTAAACGTTCCACTCTTAAAAAGGTCATGATCCTCATCAGAGATGGCTGTAGAAACATCACTACAAGCAACACAGAAAAACCATCGTCACAGTACATCTCAGAACTGGTTCGGACCGGCTGACATTTAACATCCAACGACTTCCCACAGAGAAATTTAAATGCGGCGCCATCGTCTCCAACAAGGTCCGGTCACTCCTGGGCTCCTGGGAACCGAGCACAGAGGGAGAGAAACTCCCAGAGATTAACACGACTGCCAACTCTACAAAGCAGCAGGACATTCTGGACTCTGTTGATCTGTTCTGGTCCGGAAACATCAGCAGCCAGCTCCCGCCTCCCAGCACCAGTTTTGACATCGGCGAGAGGGTGGGGGACATTCGGATTGTCGACGGGGAGGACTGTCCACCTGGAGAATGTCCATGGCAGGTAGTCACACAACAGAGCGACGTTCTGGTCTCAGATTCTGGCAGAGCATCGGTACCCGTGTCCGGGTCCAATCCTAAAGGTTGTTGTGTCCCGATAGGCTCTGCTAATTAACGAGGACAACATCGGGTTCTGCGGGGGAACGATTCTGACGAAATACATCATCCTGACCGCGGCTCACTGCATGAACCAATCACGATACTTCCACGTCAAACTCGGTAGGTCCGATTAATCCAACTTGAACTTCTTGTTTTTCTTACCCAGTATACTAACATTAAAATTCATTATGAAACAGTTTGTTTAGATCCGGTCGATAAATTAATCTGTATTTGCTCAGATATCAAAACAATTCAACCTGGAAATGGTCAAAACAATTCAAATGCATTCTGTTCACAGACAGCCCGATTAATTCCGGCTATATCTTGTTTTACTGGAATTCATTCTCAGAGCAGTAAGTCAAATCCGGTTCAGTGCACATAAATTAAATCAAAATCCAAATGGTTTCAGCTGCATTTAGTCCAATTCAGAGCAGTCAAATTAATCCCAGTTCATTTTAATCACATTCATTCCTGAATACTGGTGGACCCAGATGAGTTCAGTCCAGTTAGAGTCTCTTCCAACTTAAAATTGTGAATCTGATCCGGCTCCCAACCAGTGAATTCAGCCCTTTCCTCTCATGCATAAAACATTTTCGTCCAACTTCTCAGTCTAATTCAATCATGTTGGAGACAAATATCAGACACAACAAATATCAGATGGATCTACTACAATTCAGAACAGTTAGATACACCAAGATCATTTTCATCTCAAACCAACCAAATATCACTGTAAAATCCCACATCACTTTACTAATTAACATACTTTTAGCTTCCAGCAGAAACAGCCCAATTCATTTCAAGTATCACCAGTTTTAATCCAGTTCAGCTCGATGGCGATCTCTTTAATCAATTTACTCCAACTGAATGGACGTTTATCTACTTTATTTCGGTTAAACATGCAGTTTGATGTTGGAGGAATCAAGCAACTATGAAATTAATCAATTCAAGTTGGTTATATTCAATCTCCTTCAATATCATTACATTTTATGCCGTTTTTGTTCATTTTTTCCCCCATTTCTTCACAGCAACAGATACAATCCATCTAGAGCAGCTTGATACAGACGGATCAGTCCAGTTAGGTCCCAATTATTTACAGTTAGTCATCAACATATTCATCCATTTTAGCTGAAAAAACATTTACTAGAGTCCAGTCAGTATTGAACCTAATTCCAGCCAATCCAATGATTGGTGATCCAAATTCAACACAGTTATTTGTTGGCTTTATAGCCAAAATTAATCAAGTCACTTTATGTTTGTGTCATACAGTTGGACAACATCCAATTCATAGAATAAAACAATTAATGTTTATTTCAATAAAATGTACAGCAGTTCGATCCAGTCCTATTCAATACAAGTACTATACAAAAATATCAATTCATAATAGTCTAAATGCTATTCAGAATATTACATTATCATTAGCAACTAAGGAACTTTACTGGTAAAACTGGTTTAAACCGGTTTAAGACAGTTTAAGGAGCTAACAGATCTGTTGCTAACCATAAATCTCTCTTAAGGAATCCATCTGAATATAATTCTCCTCTCTTATCGGTTCTGATATTTCAACTACTCTGTTTATTAGCGTACTGTCAGGAGTTTTCCAATGCAACATAGTTTAAGTCTTTAGTTATTGCCATGAACAGTGAGGTGGAACGATCTCCATGTTTTCAGGTGAGCACAACACCACCCAAGAAACCGACCGTGAAGTTATCCACCAGGTGGACACCATCGTCGCTCACTTCAAGTACAACCCGCAGACCTACAACAACGACATCGCTCTCCTGAAGCTGGCCACGCCCATCACGTTCACCAAGTACATCCTGCCGGCCTGCATACCGGAGCCGGACTTCGCAGAAAACGTAAGAACGACAGAAAGTGAAATGTGTTTGAAACCAGAGCAGTGACTGACAAAATCGATTGTTTTCAAGACATTAAACATGAATTGTGTCGTCTCATGACCTTAGTCCCTGTCCTCCAAACTGTCCTGTCGTAGGTTCTGATGAAGCAGCCGGACGGGCTGGTCAGCGGTTTCGGTCGTCTCGGTGAGGGTCGAGAGACATCCACCATCTTACAACGCCTGGCTGTTCCCTACGTGGATCGGCAGACGTGCATACAGTCCACCCAGCTGCGCATCTCCATGCGCATGTTTTGCGCAGGTTATGACAAGATAGCAAAGGACGCCTGCCAGGGTGACAGCGGCGGACCACATGTCACGCGTTACCATGACACCTACTTCATCACCGGCGTGGTGAGCTGGGGCGAAGGGTGCGCACGCAAAGGGAAATATGGCGTCTACACGCAAGTGTCCAAATACATCCACTGGATCAAAGAGGGCATCAGGAAGTTGACGCCCAAAGGAGAGAACAGGTCAAAGAGGGACCATGGCGCCATCAATAGGCTGTACTTGTGAACCAGCTGGAGCCACTGGGCGCACATTGTGTAATCACTGAGTCACGTTTTAGCCAATCAGGTGGTTAACTGCTATATACTTTAGCAGTGGAACTCAACGTAAGTGGAGTTCCTCAAGGCTGATACTCTGTATACCTTTGTTTTCTGTTTTAACTGCAATGATTATTGATTATTTGAGCTTTCCGAAAGACCCATTTCAGAATAAAATAAAAATCTCTTGTATTTACTTTTTTTTTTCCTGCATAAAAAAAACTGCCAATAGATCCGTTGATTTTTTTCAAAACTTTTTTCAATATTCCCACTGAAAGAGTAACTGAAAACCCAAAACATTTTATTTTTTTGCTTAAAAACTGTATAACTGGCTCTTTACCAATACAATATTTTAGTTTCAGGAAGTTTTTTTTTACATTTCCGTGTAAATGTAAAAGTTAAATTCTTCATTTTTTGGTCCATAAACGTCTTAGTGCGGCCACTCATTGATAATTGTATGGTACTGCATTTGAATTTTGAGACTGGCTGAGAGCGGTACATCTAATCCATTGTCTATGTCACAGTCATGGTTTCTCAGACACATCCGCCCCAAGACGAGTTGAAAATGCTTGTGTCCTATCTAACTTATCTTGTGTGCCCACACAGGAGTATACTGAGAGAAACCGAGAAAGCTGAAATCCGTATATCGCACTTAGGAGGACCACAACATCAAAGTGGTTTAAAGCCATAAGTTATAACCTAAATGTTTTAAACACACCGTGAATAAGAAACAAAAGCTGAGCTAGTTCCCTCTGAAGCTACTTAGCATCGATGCTAGTGCTAGGCTCTCCGTTAGCTATACGTGCTTCTAGCTTCAGGCAGTGCTGACTCAGCGCCCTGAACTGATACGTCGTTTGGCCGCTGCGCTCCATAGAGCCTCTCTTTACCTATGGCGCATGCCAGAGAAGAGACCTTATTTCTCCTTTTACCATAGGTAAATAGGGGCGTTATGGAGCTCGGCGGCCGCATTCCATAGTTCAGCCCTTACTGTGTTCCACACTACACCCCCTTGTGCTCATCCTCCACACTTGGTCACGCCCCTCCGTGCCTCCTAGCCCCGCCCACTTGGGTAGAGTTTTTTAAATGTTGCCTTGAGGCGGGACGATGCTTAGCTTATTCATAGGGTTCAGTAACTCTTTAAACTTGAGCTTTTCTTTCCACCAACACGTATTCTATGAAACAAGCAAACTTCACCATTAAAAACATATAATTGTGATGTAAATGTTTGCTGGGTGGTATTATTAAACACTTAGAACACAATTATATGTCTGTCTTTATTTTATTTTTTTTACGTTTGTTTAAGGAAATATTAAAATGTGAACTAAAGTTTAAAGATTCAATGAATCTGAATAAATGTAGAAAATAAGTTATTTCTTATATAGTCATAAATTATTGTTTTTTTATTCCATCCATCCATCCATCTTTTTCCGCTTATCCGGGGTCGGATCGCGGGGGCAGTAGCTTAAGCAAAGAGGCCCAGAATTCCCTCTCCCTGGCTACCTGGTCCAGCTCCTCGGGAGGAATCCCGAGGCGTTCCCAGGCCAGCTGGGAGACATAATCCCTCCAGTGAGTCCTGAGTCTTCCCCTGGGTCTCCTCCCGGTGGGACGTGCCCGGTAAACCTCACCAGGGAGGCGTCCAGGAGGCATCCTGACCAGATGCCCGAGCCCCCTCAACTGGCTCCTCTCGATGTGGAGGAGCAGCGGCTCTACTCTGAGCCCCCTCCGGATGACCGAGCTTCTCACCCTATCTCTAAGGGAGAGCCCTCCACCCTACGGAGGAAACTCATTTCAGCCGCCTGTATCCGGGATCTCGTTCTTTCGGTCACCACCCAGCGTTCGTGACCATAGATGAGGGTAGGAACGTAGATCGACCGGTAAATCGAGAGCTTTGCCTTTCGGCTCAGCTCTCTCTTCACCACGACAGACCGGTACAGCGCCCGCATAGCTGCAAATGCTTTACCAATCCGTCCATCGATCTCCCGCTCCATTTTTCCCTCTTTGTGAACAAGACCCCCAGATACTTGAACTCCTCCACTTGAGGAAGGACCTCATCCCCGACCCGAAGAAGGCACTCTACCCTTTTCCGGCTCAAGGCCATGGTCTTGGATTTGGAGGTGCTGATCCTCATCGAGGCTGCTTCACACTCGCCCGTGAACCGCTCCAGCGAGAGCTGTAGATCCCGTTCAGATGAAGCCAACAAGACCACATCATCTGCGAAAAGCAGAGACCCGATCCTGAGGTCACGAAAACGGATCCCCTCAACACCTTGGCTGCGCCTAGAAATCCTGTCCATAAAAGTTATGAACAGGACCGGTGACAAAGGGCAACCTTGACGGAGTCCAACTCTCACTGGAAACGAGTCCGACTTACTACCGGCAATGCGAACCAAAATCGTCAGACAGGGACCTAACAGCCCTTATCAAAGGGCCCGGTACCCCATACTCCCGGAGTACCCCCCACAGGACTCCCCGAGGGACACGGTCCAACGCCTTCTCCAAGTCCACAAAGCACATGTAGACCGGTTGGGCGAACTCCAACGAACCCTCCAGGACCCTGCTGAGGGTGTAGAGCTGGTCCAGTGTTCCACAGCCAGGACGAAAACCGCATTGTTCCTCCTGAATCCGAGGTTTGACTATCCGTCGGACCAGCCTCTCCAGAACCCCCGAATAGACCTTACCAGGGAGGCTCAGAAGTGTGATTCCCCCTATAGTTGGAATAAACTCTGTGGTCCCCCTTTTTAAAAGCCAGAGCCGTGCATCGAGGCAAGGCCGAAGATGTTCAGTAGGAACCTCTCAACAAAGCACACCAGCTCCCGCTCCTTCCCCACGAGAGAGGTGACGTTCCACGTCCCAAAAGCCAGCTTCTGCAGCCAAGGATCGGACCGCCTTCGGCCACTGCCGATTTTACAGTGCACCTGACCCCTACGGCCCCTCCCACAGGTGGTGTACTCATGGGAGGGGGCCCATGTTGCCTTTACGGGCTAGCCCCGGCCGGGCCAAATGGGTAAAGGCCCGGCCACCAGGCGCTCGCCAACGTGCCCCACCTCCAGGCATGGCTCCAGAGTGGGGCCCCGGTGACCCGCGTCTGGGCGAGGGAACACTTCGCCCAACTCTGTCATTCATCATAGGAGTCTTTGGGCTGCACTTTGTCTGATCCCTCACCTAGGACCAGTTTGCCATGGGTGACCCTACCAGGGGCATAAAACCCCCAACAACATAGCTCCTAGGATCACTTGTTTCTTTTAAAATGCAAATATTTCAAGTAAAACTGACTAAATTTAAAAAAAAGACCAAATTCATCTTGAATTCTTAAAGTGACAGTGTGTAGTTTTTGCAGTATATCTTTGAAAATAGCCATTAAAATATTATGTAATAATGATTACATAAAGCACATTAATTGCAAAATATTGGCGATATTTTAAATATGACTTTAAAAATCAGTTTTAAAATACATAGGCGCGGGTCCTCTTCTCAGGGGAAAGCCTTATTAGATGACGTCTTAAAGCTTGGTTTATGCTTGACGCATGAACATTCCGCGCGGAAAAGAGACGTGCGGAATCGGCCGATGACCTTCGAGCAGCGTTTATACTTTTTGCGGCTTGTCCCTGCTGAGAGCCAATATTCTTGACGACTGTAGGGGGCGGCGTAGGGCTCTACGGCATGCATACAACACTACACCATAGCAGAAGAAGTAATCACTGTTGTTTACTAGATGGTGACACCCGTGAGCTTAAAGAAAGCAAAAGTTCTATGCTGTTTACGAAAAAGGAGACTGTCCTCGCTTCCATTAAAACACGTTTGATCACAGTGATCTCTATCGGCCGAATCATAAAGATGTCTATTTAAGAACCTCGGCAATATGAGCTCTTGCCAGTCCGCCATGTTTTTCCGCACGGGACCGTCCGCGTAGTTAAAAATTTTCCTAGGTGCGATGTGCGGAAATTTTGGGGCGGGAGGAGGCAGCGTGGAGCGTACTTTTACAAGAGCCCGGACGAACAAAGCGCACGGAACACGCCCGCTATTTAAACATTGATTTCCACTCAAAAAGCAAAAAAGTTTCTCCATAAATACATTTTTACCTCTTTGCTAGTTCCAAGCGATGAAAGAGAGACTGATGTGCTCGTCATGTTGGTGCAAATAGATAATTCTCAGGGAATTGAGCGTTTGAAAACAGCAATAGTTGGACCTCCGTTGTTGAGTTTCTTACTCGAAGACACAGATACCACGTGCTTGTGATAATTTAGGTATGCACTGCCCCCTACTGACCGAAAACTACACACTCTTGTTCCTTTAAGGAAATTAAAATTCAGAATGAACTTTATATTGGAAAGATATCCTGAAAGTACTTTTTTTTATTTTAATGGTTGCTAGCTATAGAATTTATTGTGAATAAAAAAAATAGAATAGGTGAAATAAGTTGGAAATCGATTTTAATTTGAAATAAAATAATTCCAGGTAAAATTAGCTAAAGGCTAAACATTGAACATTTCATTCACATGTTTAAATCTTAAATAAACATGAATTTGGATTCTGTAGACCGATTTATTAGTAGTTTTGCTTAAACACACTTAAAAACCTGTTTCCCCCCATCTGGACACACTGGAACCTGCAGGACATTGGTGTAGGTTTCTTAGTCTCAGTTAAAAGTTAAGGATGGTTCAACATAGACAGATGTTCACATTTTGGACAGGGCAGACATAGTTTGAGGAGTGAAAGAAGCCATCTGTGTGAAACATGTAAACCATAAACAGAGGAGGTTGTCTAAGGTTTCATCTTTCCAACGCCTAAAGTGGAGCCCTGACTCGCCTCCCCAGGTAGGTTCACACAAACTTACACCTTGGGACATGTGACCTTGATGGCCTCAACAATTGGTAACAATCGCCTCGTTAGTCGCCTCTATTACCCTGTTAGTCTGATTGTTCCTGATTAGATCTTTTGAACCTGATATTTCCAAGTATCGAAGTTTCCAAATGTAAGAAGCGTTTTGGACGACAGGCGAAACATCTTCAAGATAACAACAGAAGTCCAGTTACCTTAATTTTTTTAACTCTGAAGACCAGAACCTGAAGTGTTTTGCTTTGTGGCCTGGATCAGTAAATAATCCTGATTTATTGATCTGTGAGGCAAAGTCCCTCCATGTTTACCTGAGATAAACTCACTTTAATTCTTCAAAGCCAGCAGCAGCTTTTTTGATGAATTTTGGGACTTTTTCATGCAGCCGTTTCTAGAATCACTGTAGGTTCTGTTGACATGTTTCCAAAGTGACCAAGATGTAGGAAATATGTCAACATTAGTTGAAGTTTGCAGAATGAGCAGGTCAACAGATTGAAAATGTGATAAAGTCCAGATGAGTTGTACCCTGCCGTAACATCGGCCCACAACATGTGAGTCCCTGCTGTTCCCGTAGGTGTGTGTTTGCTGTCTGTGAGCAGCAGAGACGAGTTTAAACCGTCAAACGGCATGTCTGCATCTCTGATCGCCGTCTGCCTCTTGGGAGGTTCCTTCCTTCAGGTTTTCAGTCACGATAAAGGTGAGAGCGCCACCTCTGACCAATTAGTGACATAGTCATTGAGCATGGTCACCCTGTCTTGCTGTGAATGTTGCTGATGTGGTTGAAAAATTCACCATTGACTAGATTTACTTGGTTCTAATGGAGGATCCACTGCCTTGAACTCCGGGTCCGTTTCAAATGGGGCAACACTTTGACCATGGGACCCAACAAGGTATCGATCTATAACTGAAAACTTGTTACCACAGCAGAGGGAAAAATGAATGGGGTGATGGGCAGAACAGAGTGTGCATCTCTGAGGTTAGCCAAAGTTAATGTAGATGAAGGCACCTATCGTTGGAGGGGTCGATGCTGTGGTTGACGGACATTACAGATCAAGTCTTGAGTTGTCATTCTAAAGCTGGTTTTACTGGGATTTCTGCTTTTTTCAGGTGTTCCAGAGCTCTGTGAGAATGAAAACGGCGGCTGTGAACATTTCTGTCTTGAGGTCGGGGTAGATGTACGGTGCACCTGTGCTGACGGATATTTTCTGGCACTGAACAACCAATCCTGCAACTCCAACGGTAAGAGCAGCTAGCAGACCACCGGGGAGAAGACAACCTTTAAAGGTCTTCTTCCCAATTCACGAGATTTTTCAAATGTTGAGTTAAAGCTATGAGAAAACATACCAGAGTGGTTCTTCTGGTAACTACACTATCTGATGGTTCCTGACCTCCAAACACAGACACCTTTAGATGTGGCGGCATCATCAGCGACGATGTCCAGAGACAGAATGGCACCAGGAGAGACTCAACACAGGAGCAAAGGAGGAACACCAGCAATCAGATGCCCCCACCCATGGAAGCAGAGCCTGGGACCATGAATGCAGAGGACTGTCCACCAGGACAATGTCCATGGCAGGTAGACACTCTTCAATGTGATGGCAGATCTTGTGCAAGAGTCCAATCCTTGAGTTTATTCTGTTCTTCAAGGCTGTCCTGATTAACGAGGACAACCACGGGTTCTGTGGAGGGGCGGTTCTGACGGAATACATCATCTTGACTGCGGCTCACTGCGTGACCCAAACCCGATACCTCACCGTCAGGCTTGGTGGGTCAGACACAAGCTTCTGGTGCTGTCTACTTCCCATTTTATCCATACCATTCCAACTGATTCTGGTTCCTCACCCCCCAATTTAATCCAGTTAGTTATAGTAAGGGCTTTTGTATCAATTAATCAAATTTATGTTTATGAAGATTTAATTTTTTGAAAATCGAGATTTTGTTTTTATACCAATGGATTACTTTGACGTATGTCAGTAGAAGGTCCAGAGTGTGCTGACCCGAGTGTGTGGGTCCCTTCAACTTCTAAATAAAGTCAACTAAGTCTAGGTTGGGCTGGGCGATTGATAGAATTTTCTGTTTATAGAGATTTAATTATTGGAAAATTTAGATTTCTTTTTATACCAATTCACTACTGTGACTTTTATGACTCAGTGTGATGTCAATCTGCCCAGGATATAACCTCTTATTTCATAGGGATATTTTACAGCTTGTTTTTAGTTGGACTTTGAACTCAGGTCAGTCCCGGGATGGGGTGATTGAAATAATATAATCACTTGCCATTTATTTTTAAGAAAACATGGTTAAAAACAAACAAAAAAATCAATTAAAAATAAAGAATTTAAGATTTGGTATGAAAAATTGGGGATTTAATTTTTACGCCATATCACCCAGCGCTGTTACACTCCCATTCCATTTGGTTACTCCCACTTCAGTGGAGTTCAAGCAATGCATTATTAGTTTTTATCCAGTTTAGTCCAGGTAGATCCAGACCAGTTTAATCTGTTCAATAGTCAAAAACAATGCAGTTCTAAAAGCTTATCTCTGCCTTACTACAAAAAAGTGTCCATTACTGTCTTGAGGGTTTAAATGAAGGTAGCTGGACTTTTATTTGTTGTCTTGAAAATGTTTTATCTCGCTTCTAAGAGTATTTTTCAGTTCTAAAAAATGGATTGGGAGTACCTAATGTATACATATAAAGTTAGGGTAGTTAAGGCTCACTGGTGAGGTTAAGTGTTATTCCTAACGAGGCTTTGTTGGTAGGGAGTCATTAAATATAAAACAACCCTAATTTCTATGTGTTGGAAAGAGGGAACCTGAGGCCTCCTCCTTTGTTCAAGGTTGGTTTCTTATGTTTAACATAATTGGCTTCTTTCACTCCTCTCTAAAACCATCCGTCTTCATCTAAAATGTAGACATCATTGTCTTCAGAAGACCGACTTTTGACCTTTATTTGTGGATGTACTGCTGAGTCTTGGCCTGATGAGTTTGCTCATCTGTGTTGCTCAATCCTTTTGTGTAGTATCTGTTCAGTTTCTCCAACGTACAGCTCTGAACATTCCTCACTGCACTTGGCTGCATATACCACTGGGTTTGTGTTTGGTTATCTTGTCCTTGGGATGAACCAGTCTTTGTCTGAGGGTGTTACCAGCTTTAAAACGCACTGGGATGTTGTGTTTAGAAAATAATACTTCTGAGTTTCTCAGAAACGCCCGCCACATATGGGATGACTGTTTTTCTGTATCCTTTTCTCTACTACTTCTACCAAGGAAGTTTCACAGAAACTTACAGCATGAACATTGCTTTGACCTTGCATAACCTTGATTGCCTTGTTAGAAATAACAATAGTCTCATCAGTGAGCCTTAACAACCCTAACTTTTAGACTTCCATATCTGATACTCCCAATCCAGTCCTTTAGAAATGAAGAAGCCTCTTGGATGTGAGAATAAATGTTTTCAATACAAGAAGAAAAGTCCAGCTGCCTTCAATTAAACTTTCAAGACTGTTATGTTCAGGATGACACAGAATCTACATCAACGTATTATTTATTACAGTCAAATTAGACGGGGTGACCTGATGAATTATGGGTAATATGTGTCCAGGTGTCTTCAACTCGTCACACAGCGTTGGTAATGAAGCCTTGCATGTGGTGGATGCTGTCGTCACTCACCATGGTTACAACCCAGAGACCTACACCAGTGACATCGCTCTGGTTAAACTGGCCACGCCCACGAGGTTCACCAGGTACATCCTGCCGGCCTGCTTGCCTGAACCTGACTTCATGGAGAAGGTAAACTTTCTAGTTCCCCAACGACCAAAGCTAAGCTACTATCAGAGGTGGAAAGAGTTCTAAAAAGTACCACTAGTGTGATGAAGTTTTACTCAAGTACAATTACCACTCTAAAAATGTTTTTAAGTAAGAAGAACCTTACTTAAAATGTACTCAGAGTAAAAATTTACTTAGTTACTTTTTTTTTTTTACACTAGTCACTCCTGAATAGTACAAAAAGACAATGGGGCATAAATCTTAAGGTTGCTTTTTCATTACATTATTTTTAACAAAACATTGATATATGAATCTAAATGGGGAACATTAACAGTCTAACAGTGCTAACTTTCCCCAAACCACCCAAAGAAAAAAAAACTAGGCCTGGGTATCTATTCAAATTTTAAAAAAATCGATTTGATTCCAATTCTCGAGTTAGAATTGATTATCCCGATCTGATCAGATCTAGTTCGATATAGATATGGGTCAGTTTTTTTTTTGGCCTGTTATCTTAATTATATGACTGTAATTCAATGACTTAACACTGGGTGGGTAACAGTTAACCAGGTAAAAACTGTTTCAGAGCTAAGCCTTAAAACTGGATTTTAATTTCTATTCTAGCTGTAAAAAAAAAGGCAAACCATGGTAAACAATTAAACCAATTTTCAAACGTTTAAATTGATTCGATTCTTAGAATTTTTATAAGAATTGAATCAAAATTGACTTTTTTTTTTTCGAACACAGCCATAGACAAAACTGTTGGGTACCATTGACATTTAAGACATTTAAGCCACTTCATTTGTTGATGAGACTGGGTTTAACCTGTCAGATATTAGAATATGTTAAATGAACTTAATGGTGCGCTCAAACCACAATAATTTTTTTGCAACGCTCATAAAGCAACTAGTTCGACACATAAACACGGAAGATACATTTTTAAGCTGAAGCTAGCAAAGTTCGTAGGCGGGCCTTTCTCTGCTGCATGCTTTAAAAACTCGCGGATCTTGGTTGGCTAGGCAGTGTCAACGTTGGGAAACGTCACTACAGTGAGACGATCTGATTGGTTGCTGCGTGAAGAGTGTTTGAGTGACCATCAAAAGTTCAACTAAATGAACTTCTGCATTGCTAGCGTTATGAGCTTTGAAGCTTAAAACACAGGAAAAGCTTGTAAAGTTGACCAAAGCCGTCCCACTCTTCATTCAGTCTCATTGTTACGAAATCTGGTTGCAGTGCCACCAGAGTTCCACTAGGGGGCGATCTCCATGTTACCAAGATGAATGTGAATCTATGGAGCTAGACGCTAAATTAGTCTCTAAGAAATCTGAGATGTGATTGTAGGTTTAACAAGTTCATCATGGGTTATAGGAGGAAAGCTGAATGAACGAGTACGTATGAACTTTGGTTTTCTTACAGGTTGACTTGTTGTTGCCCATAACTAGCTAGCATTATGCTAAAGACCGCTGATTGGTCAGTGAAGGACCGATTACAACCAGATGCATGACGGCATCGTAGCATCAGAAGCTGTACCAGAATGTTGAGCAGGACTTTTTATTTTCAACAACTTTTTTTGTGGCTAGCTCTGTTATCTGCTTATGGTTATGTATGTAGTGTGAAGGTTAAACGGAAAAATAAGGATTGCCGTAAAGCAGCATCTCTGGTTGTACGATGTGTATTACATCATTGACCGTTTAAAGTAGTCTTTAAAGCAAATAAGTGACTCTAAAAAATCTGACACTCAGCAATGTGTCATTTCTTTGCTTCTACTTTCGAAAAAAATATTCAAATTACTAGACAAAACATTATATCCTGAGAAAAGTGGATATTTAGGAGTATTGCTCCACAGAGCTCCATTCATTCTGCACTCGTCATGAGAGCGCCCTCACATGGAACCAGAACTGCAACCCAGAAGTACCAAGAGAGTTGGAGTTCTTTCTTTTTTAGAATTTGTATGGAGCAAACGCTCACAAAGCGCCACAGAGACTGAGACTCTCCTCCAACCGTAGACAAGTAATCTAGACGCTGCCGACGGTAACAAAGCCTGCGGTCTGAACGCACCATTAAAACTTGTCAAATAAATATAACAGCTGCTGTTAAAACTCTACAAAAAGCTCCTGTATTATGTGTAAAGGTGGTTTCCATGTGTGTTGATTAGAGATTTTATCAGTTTTATCTACACCTGGAATGTTCAAAAAACAGTCTCTGGTTCAGCTCACAACGTCTGACCCAGTCTTCTTTTTTTGCTTCTGATCCGGTGAGGTTCTACAGTATTAGAAATACAGCCCTGCTACTCATAAACTTCGGTTCTCCTCTGGGTATGTGAAGGCTGTTTCCATGTACGTTTTATGCATGTTGTTCTGTTTGAGCATCCTTCTATAACAATGTGGTATGCTTGGTTTGTGTCTCGTCACATGCAAAGGATAAACTTCCTCACTCAAGAAGTGTCTCAACCGTTTTGTTTAAAAGTCAGATTTTCTTAAACTAAAACTTTTCTTAAATTCAAAAAGTTCCACGTTTTCTAACTAGAGTTCCCATTGATAACTAAGCTTAGAAAGAATGCTGCTAGTTAAGTTTATTGATTTTGACACTACTAAAAAACAGTATTTTTCTCAAAATTGCCCAGCCCTAATCTAGCCCATTTCTAGGTGACTGTAATTCGTTACTTTCCACCTCTGGTTATTATCTTGTAGGATTTCAGAGCTCCGGTCTTCTGTGTGTAGATTCTGATGCGGCAGCCGGATGCGCTGGTCAGCGGTTTTGGACACCTGGGTGTGGGGCAGCCGTCTACCGTCCTGCAACGCCTCTCCGTACCCTACGTAGACCTGCAGACCTGCACGGACTCCACCCCACTGCCTGTCTCGTTACGGATGTTTTGCGCCGGCTACGACTCGGAAAGGGAGGATTCGTTTCAGGGTGACAGAGGCGGACCGCACGTCACGCGGTACCGCCACACCTTCTTCATCACCGGCATCAGGAGCTGGGGCAAAGGTCACGCACGTCAAGGGAAATACGGCGTCTACACAAAGGTGTCCAAGTTCATCCGCTGGATCAGAGAGGGCATCAAGAAGCTGACGCCGATAGAGAAGATTGGTACCAGGCCGAAGAGGCACGTTGGTTCCGTCAAAAGGTTCCTTCTGTAGACCAGCTGGGCAGTAGGTGCCAACTGGGCACCCAGTGGGCCCAGATCAGACAGACATGGGTAATCAATTCTAGCTAGAAAGACAGAGTATCTGAAATGACCCTTTAAGGTCATCCTAAAGGAGACGGAGTCCCTCAGGGCTGTTAGTTCGACCCTCTGAACTTACAGTGTTGTTTTAGTCTCCATAAGCAAGGCAGCAGAAAAGTATGACATAAAACCAGCTAATCAAACTAAAACCTTTATTGTTGAAGTGTTTTTCAACCTGATATAAGGTCCCAAAGCTGATAAAATTTAAAATGTCTGGACAATAAACGTCTGCTTTTTATATAATTTAGTGATAAAAATAAAGATTTGATCTGAGTCTACTGGAAATAAAAATGACGTAAGAAAATCTTGTCTTGTTTTCTTTAATTAGTTTATCTAGTTTCATCAACATCTTCATTTGTGTCTTTAATCAATTCCTTCGGTAGTTAAATGAGGTCGAAATAAAAATAAGATGATTTAGAGCACATCTGAACTTTAAAAAGAAAACAAATGTCTAAATTAAAGTCTAAATCTGAAGCGCAGGTTTGATCTTGTGATAAGTACAATCTGTTCTAGTTTTAGAGTATGCCGCTTTTCTCTGATTGTATTCCAGTAAAGATAGTCTCTGAATCACATAAAATTATTGATTTTGGTGGCATGTTTGCCTGAAATAAACACGGCGGCTCTGTGCGTCGCTTGTTTAGTGCGATTTAGGGGAACAGAGTCCACCGCTGGGAAAGATGAACCGTCCCAGAAAACGGTTTCTGTCCCATTTAACTCTTTCCAGACACAGAACAGACTGCAGCCTGTCGGCAGAAAGCAGATCTTTAGGGATTTCCTGCTGGATTCGGATGGAATATGAAAGAGAAAGAGCATCATAGTGTTGGCGAGGAACATCCAGTTGTTGGGTCCAGCTGAGTAAATATGTAGTCGCTGTGTGAGCAGTGAGGTCAGTGTCATGGCGGTCCACATCATGTTTGCGTCTCTGCTGGCCATCGGTCTTCTGGGATGTTTCCTTCAGGTGTCTGGTCAAGGTGAAGGTAGGATCATGGATTGGTTCATCTTTAGGATGGCCATTACGATTAAATAATCATGTTATTGATCTAGTGTTATCAGACAGTTGGTGATATTTCACGTCATCGAGTATATTTGCTCGAGGACGGCTCCGTAAACAGTTTGTTCCTGCTTTAGTTACGGCTTCTCGTTCTGTTCAGTGTTTCGTGGGGCTCCCAGGGCCCACACTGTGTTCCTACGACCCAAACGGGCCAACCAGTTCTTGCTGGAGGAGATCCTGCAGGGGAACCTGGAGAGGGAGTGCTACGAAGAGCGGTGCAACTTTGAGGAGGCTCGAGAAGTCTTCGAAGACGATGAGGACACGGTGGGTCCAGGGAGTAAAAGCTGAGTCGAGAGATGTTTAAATATTCATTCTAACCAGTCTCTGTTGGTCCGCAGATAAAGTTCTGGACACACTACTATGGTGAGTTCTGATCAACCTTCATTTCCCAGTAACTCCTCGGACCTTCTGAGGTTCTGAATGTTGTGTGTGTTTGGATGTTCCGAGATGGGGACCAATGTTCTCCCAATCCTTGCCTGAATGGAGGGAACTGCACGGATAAGGTAGGGGGGTTCTCCTGCTCCTGCATTCCCCCCAACTACGGACCCGTCTGTGAACTGGGACCGGTTGGAGCCGTAGAGCAGGACGATACAAAGCCTCAGTACAAGGCTCCAGGTAAGGCCCCGCCCTCAGCTGAAAGGAAGGATGGTTCATAGGCCATCTTTCTGAAGGTCAACCATCTCATCCTACACCGTCTTTCTCTCTTTCAGAGGTAGCAGAGTGTCCCACCGAAGGTCCTAGTTCATGCCAACAGCTGTGCACGGCTGACTTCTACTCCTACAAATGCTCTTGCATGTCGGGATTCAAACTACAGAGTGACATGCAGAGCTGCCAGCCTGAAGGTCAAAGATCTGTCCAGCAAGGTATCATTCACCCAGCCAGCTCAAGACTGGTGGAATAACCGTGTCTCTGTGTCCACAGTCCAGTTTCCCTGTGGGAAGGTCCACTACAGCAACAGCTCCATGTGTCGCCACGGAGACTGCCCCTGGCAGGTAAAGACGTCTCAGCCAATCAGCCGAAGCGTACGCTTCTCCAGGTAACTGTTGGATTCCTGTGTGCAGGTGTCCCTGTTCAACAGCAGTGGGGTGAAGCTCTGTGGCGGAGTCGTCCTCGGCCGATTGTCCGTCCTCACCCCCGCCCGCTGCATCAACTCAGGAGCTGACCTCCGACCTTCACGCTTTTATGTTGTCACAGGTACTAAACCCCAAACGCTCCAGTCCAGGCGTTCAGTTCATGCCAAAGGTTTGTTAAAGACTATTCCCATATGGAGTTTACATCTCTGGTGTTTGGTCTCCTAGGTAACCTAAGGGTGTTCCCGGTTAGGGCGCTTTTCGTCCACGAACGCTTCCAATCAGATCGGCATGACTACGACCTTGCCCTCCTGGAGCTGGAAAAGCCCATGAACTTTGGCCCCGCCCTCTCCCACCTCTGCCTGCCCACCAAGGACTTCAGCGAAAACGTGCTGATGCATTCTGGGAGGGCAGGTATGGCAGACAGGAAAGGGCGTGGCCAGAACCAGGAGCTGGTGTATTTGACGCTGGAGGATTGTCGCATGGAGCTGGACCTCCCTCACCCACTGAGCAACAAGATGTTCTGCATGAGGCGGCGGCGGATGGACGGAGCGGTGAGGAGAAGCGGAACCGACCCGGTACCAAACACACCGCCAAGAAACGTTACCCTGAAACCACCGGTTCTGGACCGGAACCAGAGTTTAACTGAAAACATTCTGACCGGTGGGGAAAGTGTGGGCAAACGACCCCACGGGGGGAAGTGTGGCGGTCTGGTGCCGGGGTCAGGGGTCGCCACCGTGGAGAAAGGAACTGCCTTCCTGACCGGACTGCTGATTTCTTCGTCCTTGGACTGTGGCGGTCAGGTGTTCACCAAGGTGTCCCGGTACCTGAACTGGATCCGGCCGAGGCTGGAGGCGGCAAAGGATCACATGACCCCCCAGGTCAGCCAGTACCCAGAGATCCGCTGAGCGCCTCCCACTAACTTCAATGTTAAATTATTGGACGCTCCAGTAGTTCTGACAGAACTTCTGTACTGGACAGTACGGATGAGACTGGATGGTAAATAAATGCTTTAAACTGTTGGTTTGTTGTCATTTATCAGGTAAAGAATCCAAGGCAAGGCAAGGCAAGGCAATTTTATTTCTATAGCACACTTTCAACACAAGGTAATTCAAGGTGCTTTACATGATTCAGTGATAATGAAACCACATGATTACAAAGCATATAAGTTTAACAGTAATCAATCAGTAAGAAAAGATATTGTAAGGAACAAATCCACGTAATTAATACACAATCACTTAAAAATAAAGCTAAAAGATAGAATAAAATATAGAAATTAAAACGACAACAATAAAATAATATAAAGATCAAATGTTTACAAAAAAAAAAAAAAAAAAGCAGTTACTCATAAGCAAGTTTAAATAGATACGTTTTAATTTTAGACTTAAAAGAGTTCAGTGTCTCTGCAGCTTTACATTCTCCTGGTAGTTTGTTCCAGAGATGAGGAGCATAGAAACTGAAAGCTGCTTCTCCATGTTTGGTTCTGGTTCTAGGGACGATCAGTAAATTAGAGCTGGAGGACCTGAGTGATCTGGATGGTTTGTACCATGATAGCAGATCTCTAATGTACTCAGGTGCTAAACCATTCAATGATTTATATACCAATAAAAGCACTTTGAAGTCTATTCTCTGAGCTACAGGGAGCCAGTGTAAGGACTTTAGAACTGGGGTGATGTGTTCTACTTTCCTGGTTCTAGTGAGAACACGAGCAGCAGCGTTCTGGATCAGCTGCAGCTGTCTGATTGATTTTTTAGGTAGACCTGTGAGGATACTGTTACAGTAATCAAGGCGGCTAGAGATAAATGCATGGATGAGTTTTTCTAGGTCTCCTTGTGTCATCATTCCTTTAATCCTAGAAATGTTCCTCAGGTGATAGAAAGCTGACCTTGTTATTGCCTTTATGTGACCCTGGAGGTTCTGGTCCAGACAGACAAGCACACCTCTAGAACATCTAGAACATACAGGCGGGTCTAGAATGTCAGGAACATCTTAAGTGTCCAGGAGTTCTAGAATATCGAGAAAGTCTGGAATGTCTAAAATTTCTGGAAAGCGTGGAACATCCAGAAGGTTTAGAACCTCTAGAACTTGCAGAACGTCTGGCATGTCTAGAACGTCCAGAAGGTCTAGAACTTCTAAAATGTCCAGGTCCAGAATCTTAGGAAAAATCTAGAACATATGAAACATCTAAAACACCTGGAAAGGTCCAGAACATCTGTAACTTGCTGAACGTCTGCAAAATCCTGGAACATCCAGGAGGTCTAGAATATCCATGATGTCTGGAAGTTCTGGATCATCTAGGAGGTCCATGAATGTTAGACGGTCTAGAACATCTAAGATGTCTGGAACATCTAGAGTCTCCAGTACTTCTTGAATGTCTGAAACATCTAAAACATATGGAAGGTCTAGAACATCTGGAAAGTCGGTAAATTCTAGAACACTCAGAACAACTAGGATGTCAAAATGTGTAGGACGTCCAGAATGTCTGCAATGTCAAAAACATAGAATCCAGACAGACAAGCAAGACGTCTAGAACATCTAGTGTGCCCAGTAGTTCTTGAACATCGAGAAAGTCTAGAGCATCTAGAACGTCTCAAAAACCTGGAACATCCAGAAGGTTGAGAACCTTTAGAATGTCCAGAAAATTAAGAACTTTTGAATTGTCCAGAAGGTCTAGAATGTCCAGAATGTCTGGAACATCTAGAAGATCATAGAATGCTAGGCGGTCTGGAACGTCTAGGATGTCAAGAACGTCTAGATCAACCAGGGGGGTCTAGAATTTCTGGAACATCTTGAGTGTCCAGTACTTCTGGAACGTCTGGAAAATCTAAAACACCAGGAAGGTCTAGAACATCTGGAATGTCAGTAAAGTCTAGAACATTCAGAATGTCAAAAACATAGAATCCAGACAGAAAGGCACACCTCTAAACGTCTACATCATCTAGAGTGTACAGCAGTTCATGAACATCGAGAAAGTCTGGAACGTCTGAGAAGTCTAGAGCATCTAGAACGTCTGGAAAGCCTGGAACATCCAGAAGATCGAGAACCTTTATAATGTTCAAAAAATCTAGAACGTCTGGAAAGCCTGGAACATCCAGAAGGTCAGAGAATGCTAGATGGTCAAGAAGGTCTAGCTCATCCAGGGGAACATCTAGTGTTCGGTACTTCTGGAACATCTAAAACACCTGGAAGGGCTAGAACATCTGGAGAGTCAGTAAAGTCTACAACTTTCGGAACATCCAGAATGTCAAAAACATAGAATCAAGACAGACAAGTAGACCTTTAGATACCAGGGAATGTTTTATTCAACCACAAATTAATTCATAAAAACACGTCTCAGAGGGATTGTGGGTAATGTAGTCTAGGAGACGGAGGACAGAGGAGGGAAGGGATTCTGTTTGCTGACCACAAGCTTCTGGTGCTGATGGGAGATGTAACCTTTGATGTGACCCTACGGGAGACACAAGCAGAGTCAGACCAGCATCACCTGGAGCCAGGTGTGGCCGTGTCACGTCTGAGCGCGCTCACCATGTAGATCAGGTTGGCCAGGAGGCACTGCACCTCGTCGATGTCTACGTCCTCCACCTGCATCATCTTCAGGGCCACCAGGAAGGCATCCAGGGGCAGCTGGTGGGTCCTCAGCAGCAGGTACCTGCAGCGTAACACCAACATGTCCGTCAGACCTCCTCCTGGCCGGAGTCAGACCTCCAGCTCCTTCACACTCACACTTTCTTGAAGAGGTTCCTGTAGGTGATGATCTTCAGCTTCTCCAGGATGAGGAAGATCCCGCAGCGGATGAAGGTCTCGTGTTTGAACAGAGCCTCGTTCAGCAGCAGCAGGTTCCCCTCACTGACAGACACACGGTATGTCACATGACCCTGACGGAGTTCACCCCCCCCCCCCCCCACCAACACACACCGCGGTGGCCCCGCCCCTCTGCTTACCTCACAGCCTTGGTGACATCGGCAAACTGAGTGAGGTCGTACTTCCTGAGCAGCTGATGGGTCGGCATGTGGCCCTGAAACATAAGCAGAGGGTCAGAGCAGAACCCAACCACAGCCGGTTCTGATCCGGTGGGTCCTGACCAGCAGCATCTTGACAGGAAGCAGGTAGATGAGGATCATCCTCTTGTTCTTCTGACTGGAGCGGTGGCAGTGATCGAAGGCGAAGGACAGCAGCTCCTCAGCTGGACACAGACAGTCGGTTACAGGGATTTTCAGCTTATGGCACAAACACAAAACTTCTCCTACAATCTCTAAAAACCCAACGTTGTATTTCATGCTATACAAACAAACGAATACAAATTCCATCCATTGGTACACACCAGGGAAACTAAGACTCGGTAAGAAAGGGGCAGTGCTTTATGTCAGTCTTTCCAGTTCATATGACTGTAATCAGGGTAGTGACTACAGCCGCTACGTAGCGTTGAGATTTTGCTTCATCTGTCTGGGTGGCATAATGGGCCCATGGTCGTCGTCTACTCTAAAAAACATGCAGATTGCAAAGCTTTAGCACGAATGCTACGTTTTCATCGCACTGTGCACACCCTAGGTTACCGGCTACGTTCCACATCTGCAACATTCAGAGTGTGGAGACATCTGGAACGTCTAGAACATCTGGAATACCGAGTTTGAAAAGGTCTAGAAAGTCAAGTTGGTCCAGGAGGTCTAAAATGTCTAGAAGGTCTAGAACGTCCAGGAGGTCTAGAGTGTCTAGAAAATTCAGAACTTCTAAGTTATTAACGTCTAGAACATTCAGAACAACTAGGATGTCAAAATGTCTAGAACGCCCAGATAGTCTAGAACTTGCAGACATTTCAGAATGTCTAGAACGTTTAAAACATCCAGAACACATGGAACGTCCACAACGACAAGAACATCTAGAAATTTCAGAACGACTACAACGTGCAAAAAAACAGAGCGTCTTGAACGTGTAGGAGTACCCAAAGAGGGCCAACATTAAACTCTAGTAGTTTGATCCTGTCCGGTGTGGAAGCAAAGGCTCATGGGATATTTTGTAAATTGATCAAATATGACAATTATTTGTCTTATAAAGTTAGCAAATTTAAATCTGTGCACTAATCTACTCGACATGCCCCTTGTAGACCATTGTATGTGGAATGATAATAATATTTAACTGACTGAACAAATACCCAGGGAAACCACCTGGTGGGCCAACTTTGGTAACCCCTGGTCTAGACCATTTAGAACATCCGAGACATCCAGAAACTCTGGAACGTCTGAGATATACAGAATGGCTAGAACATCCAGAACGTCTGGGAAACCTAGAGCGTCTGGAACATCTAAGATGTACAGAACGTATCGAACATCCAGGGCATCTAAAATGTCTGGAAAATGTACAACTTCTAAACTTCTAACTCTAAAATGTACAAAAGGTCCAGAACATCTAGAACTTGCAGAACATCTGAAAAACCTACAACCTCCAGGAGGTCTAGAGTGTCCAGAAGGTCTGGGATGTTCTGCAGAAGCAAGGTAAATACCTAAAAGCACCAGGATGGTGGATCTTAAGGACCAGGGTTAAGAAACACTGGTCTAGAACGTTCAGAACCACGAAGACGTCAAAATGTCCAGAACGTCAGTTATGTCTAGAACATCAAAAACACCCAGAAGACGTGGAATGACCAGAAAGACAAGAAGATCTAGGAGTTTCAGAAAGACCAACATTCTCATTACATCCAAAACATCCTGAACGTCTGAGAAGTCAAGGAACAGCAAGAACATCTAGAATGTCCAAGAGTTCTAGATGGTCTTGAACGTATAGGATGTTAAGAACGTCTAGAACATCCATGGGGGGTTCTAGAACTTCTAGTCTAGCAGTTCTAGAACGTCTGGAGCATCCAGAAAGTCTGGGATGTCTAAGAGGTCTAGAACAGCAAGAACATCTGGAGCGTCCGGAAGGTCCAGAACCTCTGAAACATCTAAAACACCTGGAACATCTCGAATGTCCAGAATGTCTAGAACATACGGTACATCCAGAATGTCAAGGACGTCTTTAAGGTGTAGAACTTTCAGAGCGTCTAAAAATTCAGAACAACTGGAACAGCAAAGAAAACATCCTGATTGTCTAGTACTTCCAGAAACTCCAGGTTTTCCACAAAGTCTAGGATAGGGGGACCCAAAGTGGGGCCCAAGGCCCAAAGTTGGTCCCCCAGAGTCATTTAAGTCAGCCCACCAGGGGATGCTCTAGATCTTATATTAACAACTGCTTGAATCAGTCACTTTAATGCGTATTATGATCATATATCTCCAACAAACATTGGGCTCATACAGTCCTCACTCATAGTGCTTAGATTATATTTTAAATACCACAAATTAGGTTTTTAAATTAATATACAAGCATTTAGAGTAGATTTGTGCACACTTTATAAGACAAAAGTACGTAATATTTTATCAATTTACACAATGTCCCATGAGCCTTTGCTGCCAAACCACACTAAACTAAACTAGATCCAAGTTTGCGGCTCACCAGAAGGCAGCTGTGGCTACGATGTAGCTTCCACCAGTGTGAAGGGCTCGACACACGGGGAGCGACGTCGCTCCTTCTCCTTTCATTTTCTATGGAACTTGCGCGATGAGGTGAAAATCGCCTGACCTCCTCCAGCCAAGCGACAGGCGAAATCCGTGCACGTGAAATTCCGCGCTCGTTCTCGTAGACGTGCACTCGTGGGTTTGCGACGCGACACAAGAAAGTAGAAAAATGTTCAACTTTTGTCGCCGTCGCATGGCGCTACAACCAATCAGCGAATGTTTCATTGACTGACCAATAAGCTGAGAGCATGCTACTTCAAATTGCAACCGCTTCGACATGGAAGAACAGATCATTTTAGCTGTGTCCGATTTTCCCATACTTTATGATTAATTCCTGAAATGATTACAGAGATCTGCTTAAGAAGGCAGCAGCATGGGAACTTGTTGGTGCCAGGGTGAGCTTGTTTCCTCTATTGTTAGATTATCTTATTTTTTCTGTTCATTTTAACAATATTAGCATTAGCATAGCTAACTTGATTTAGTTTATACCTAACGATCGTTATGTACGGTAGGCTAACGTACGTAACGATCAATATTACCTTTTATATTAAAGATGTAATAATATGTCAGATAGCATTTATGCAAGTATGATATACAAATGTGTTTATTTGATTTATATTAAATAAAAGGTCAACGTGAAAACACAAACTTTGTACAGGTATTCCATTGGGTATAGGCTACATTATAAAACAATAAGTAATGATAACGATCAATAAATGTGTCTGAATCATCTACAGTAGTTGATGTTGCCATGGCACCTCACCAGCTGGTGAGCTGAAGTAATCGCAGTATTTATTTCTGATTGAAACCACCTCTCTGCTAGAGTTGTTTCAGCCAGTTTGGGTGATGGGCTCCAAACCAGCATCTGTTGTGTTGTCAGCGACTGGTGACTCTACTTCTCCATGTAATTCTGGAGGACGCATGTTGCCTTCACAACATAATCAGCTTTTCTTGGGCAGATACCCAGAACACGGCGATACATGCGCCACTGTGTAGAAAGGATGCCAAAAGCATTTTCAACTATTCTCCTGGCGCGAGACAAGCGGTAGTTGTAGCATCTCCCTTTTCTTTTTTAGCTGGATATGGTCTCATAATGTGACGTTGAAGGGGGAATGCTTCCACAAATACATGTGATATTGGCCCCAGGTCCTCTGCTCCTTGTAGCGGGGCGTCTTCAGGTATCGTTTCCCTAGGGGGGGGGGACTCTGACAGAATGCCCCCATCACTGTTTCTCCCATATCCTCCAACATCAATGATCCTAAACATGTAGTGAGCATCAACTACAGCTAATAGAAGAATGGAATGGGAGCCTTTTTAATAAAAATATCTGGAACCAGAAGATGGTGGAGCTTGCAGCACTACACGTTTTCCCATCTAGAGCACCGATGCAGTTTGGGAAATTCCTTTTGGTTTTAAAACCCTCTGCAGAGGCTTTCCAGTCATCCGTCGTTGGCTCTGGCATGTACTGAGGTTGCAGCAACATCCCAAATGGCCTGTGACACTTCCTCCACAATCTGTCCAATTGTTGAGTTTCCCACACGGTAGTTGAACCCAATAGTGGCAAAAGAATCTCCTGTTGCAAGGAATCTGGAGAATAAAATGTTTTTAAGAAACTAAATTAGTGTGCAGTTAATAGCGGTAATATACTAATGAATGTTTATTGACTTTATTGAAAATGATTTTTTCTTCATGTTCATAATATATGTTCATGTAAGTTCAGTATTTATTAATTTATACTTTGTGTTCACAGGCGAAGAGTCTAAAAAGCTAAAAATTAAGAAAAGTGGCTCAGCCGCTGGTGATAAAAGGGTATGGAAGTATTTCAACATCATGTCCTTCCTCGAGCCTTCCATAAAAGAGCGTGACACAAGTGGAAACTAGAATGCAGATTACCTGGAAGAGGAGGAAGAGGAGGAGGAAATGGTCACATTGATCCTGGTGCCTGTGAAAGAGGGGGAAGATGGTGGCGCTGCTGGACAGTATAGCTAGTGATACCACTACTAACACCGCTAGTGATTCCAGCAGCAGCACTGACATGTCAGCTCATGTCAGAAAACCAACCCAGAGAAACGGAGAAGCTTTGAGGAGTCCATCCTCAGCAGGGTGGCTGAGATTCAAGCCCAGATCCAGCAAACTGTGGAAGATGAGCTCTTTTTGCAAAGCCTTTTGTCTGTCCTCAGACGACTTGTGGGAGCTCGAAAATCAGAGCAAAGATGGAAATTATGGAATTGCTACATAAAATGGAGTTTGGAGAAGAAGGATTTCATTAAATGATGTTGATTTATTGTTTATGTGTCTGAATTTGATGACATGGTTCATATGAATTTTGGTCCTTCATCTTTTTGCACAGTAAGTTTACAGCCTGTGATTTTTTTATAGAGAAGACAAAAGAAGAAACATTATTTATTCTATGAAATTTATTTTATAAATCTATTTTTGTTTTGCACTTTGATTTTTTTTTTTTACTTTTTATAATTGGTGCCTACTTGGTTCAAGTGCAATATGTCATGTTCAATAAAAATGTTACGTTTATCACATGCTGTTCTGAAAAAGGCTTTATAAATAAAGTTTGCTGTTATTATTATAATGTGTTCATTAATCACAAAAACAAGTATGCTTTTCCTGCCATGACAGAGCTAAAATATAAGTGCCAGTACTCTGTATTAATGAATATGGGCTTAAACATAATAATTATGAACGGTTTAGGATACTTACCGCAGACAGATAGAAGCCTTTCTTCAGGACTGACGGGTTCTCTCATGTTGGTGTGAATCTTCTCCTCTTTGGGGGTTACCATGGTGAGAAGTGTGGAAAAAAAGTTCAGGGCCCAGTCGAAAGTAGGACCGAAATTTGTCTGGATCATCCTTGAGCTCCATCATCAAATGATGAAATTCTCCATGATGTTTCCTTGTGTCTAATATTGGATGAACCCAGAGTTGCCGCTTTCTTTTCTTAAGTAAAATCAACAGCAAAATATTCTTAATCTTCATCCTTGGCGCTTTGTCTGTCACGGATCGCTTTTAAAAATGTCAGAATTGCCGCGAATTTAATAACCAATAGGGTTTATTGGAGACAAGCGATCCGAGAGCACGATGCCGCGATGTTTCGCCTGTCGCTCCCCGTCTGTCGAGCCCATAAATGTGAGATTAAATGAGTAAAGCTATTGTAAAGCGCTTTGATGGTCTCAAAAAGCGCTATATAAATGCAATCCATTATTATTATTATTATTATTATTATTTACACAGAAAGGAAGGTTAAATAATTGTATAATAAATCAAAGTTCTTTACTCTACTTTACAAGTAATATTTGAGTTAATGAGTAATTATTATTACATTTGGCCTGCGGTCTTCTGTTGGATTTCTCGGACGTCTACAACGTCCAGAATGTCCACTAAGTCTAGAGGGTCTGGAACGTTAGGAACGGCTAAAATTCAGAACAACTGGGACGTCCGAAACATCCAGAACGACTAGAACTACCTTTAGCACCCAAAGAGCCATTTTGTGCTCAAATTAGCTAAATAAAGCTTAACTGGAGCCACAAACGTTACATGACCATTAGAAAAACGGGACTTACGTTTTTTTTTTTTTATAAGAATCAACTAGAGTAAAATATGTTGTGATTCATAAAGAGCCACAGTTTGATTTCTGGTTTTAAAAGAAAGGAAAAAATGAAAAGTTAGCAAAAATAGGACGAATTCATTTTCTTCTATGATTTTTAGACATTTGTAGAAAAAATCTGAGTTTGTTATTGGAAAAGAATCAAACATTATTCCTGAAACAACCTTCCAGACGTTCTTCATATCCTAAACGCTCCAGACCCTCTAGACTTCCCAGACATTCTGGATGTTTTAAATGTTCTAGAGGTTCCAGATGTTCTCCAGACCTCCTAGATGTTCTGCCCCACATTGGGCGCCAAACTGATGGGAAGATTCCACATAGATGTAGATAAGGATGAAGCGGTCTCTGTTGGAGTTTAACATTATTCATTCCCACGGTTCCATGAGCCCAGATGGCTGAACGCCGTCTCCTCCCTCTGACTGAGTGTTACATCAGCTCCAGCTTAGACAAAATAAGATAACGGCTACGTCCTTCAGCTACATCAGTGTACGTAAAATAACCATGACTCTCCAGCATTCTGGAATATTCCGCTGTTCCTATTACTAATAATCACTATTTTACAGCTTCCAGACGTTCTGCACATTTTAAACCAGGAGTGTTTTTACACTCAATCCAGTCCAATAAAACTCATTTAGAGCCACAAATGTTACATGAAGTGTAGAAAAACTTAATTTGAAGCATAAAGAGCCAGGATTTTATTTCCGTATTTAGGTTTAAATAGAAAGAACATAAAAGTTTATCAAAAAGTGATTGGATTCATTTTCTTCTGTGAGCTTTTGATATTTGTGGCAAACATAAATCGTTACTTTCAGTTTCATTCTGTCACAGAAAATGTTAAAATCAAAGAAATTATTCAATTAAAAACACAAAAAATTGTTATTGGAAACATCATTAATTTTTAGCCGGTTCCTGAGAGCCGGTGTGGAACGTTCGTCTGGTTAGCCTGGAACGTCTAAGATTTAAGAACCTCCAGAACCCCCAAAACCTCCAGAACCCCCAGAACCTCCAGAACCCCCAGAACCTCCAGAACCCCCAAAACCTCGAGAACCCCCAGAACCTCCTGAACCCACGAGAACCCCCAGAACCCCCAGAACCCCCAAAACCTCCAGAACCCCCAGAACCTCCAGAACCCCCAGAACCCCCAAAACCTCCAGAACCCCCAGAACCCCCAAAACCTCCAGAACCCCCAGAACTCCTGAACCCCAGACCACAGAGCCCCCAAAACTCCAGAACCCCCAAAACCCCCAGAACCCCCAAAACCTCCAGAACCCCACAAAACCTCCAGAACCCCCAAAACCTCCAGAACCCCCAGAACCTCCTGAACCCCCAGAGCCCCCAAAACCTCCAGAACCCCCAAAACCTCCAGAACCCCCAGAACCTCCTGAACCCCCAGAACCCCCAAAACCTCCTGAACCCCCAGAACCCCCAAAACCTCGAGAACCCCCAAAACCTCCAGAACCCCCAAAACCTCCAGAACCTCCAGAACCCCCAAAACCTCCAGAACCCCCAAAACCTCCAGAACCCCCAGAACCTCCTGAACCCCCAGAACCCCCGTCCCGCTCTCACCGGTCTTGAAGTCGCTGTCAAACATGGCCTTGCGGCCCACGTAGTACTTGTAGGTGACCTTCTGAGCCGGACTGTAGTCGTTCTTCAGGTTGGAGCTGTCGATGGCCCGGATCAGAGGTTTGCACAGGTGCAGCTTGTTGATCTGCGGGAGAACACACCGATCGCTGCGACCTCTGACCTCTGGATTGACCCTGCGTGAGCGCCTCGGCGCGTAGGACCCACCTTGAAGTAGATCTTGAAGAGCTGGTTGCTGAGGAACATCATCCCCCACTTCTTGGAGTCGTCGATGCCGGCCCGGCTGTGACGGGTCAGAACAGAACAGGTGAACACGTGGTGGCGGAACCAGAACACGGCATCGGGTCGGAGCGGACGGGGACTGACTTATCGCTGGCGCAGACTCTGAAGCAGCTCATCAGCTGCTCCGCCGCCTTCTCCAGCATCTCCCCCGGCTGACCTTTGCCCTTCTTCTGGAGCTGCTGCTCCGCCTGCAGACACACGGGGATCCACTTAGACTGCTTCACTGGGGAAACGGCGGGGAATTGAACCGACAGCTGTGGGAGGGGCTCTCACGTTGTTGGCGAAGATCCGCAGGTCCAGGGTGACGGCGAACATGACGGGCAGCGCCCTGGAACACAAACACATCAGCCATGCTGCGTTCACTGGCGGCGTGTGCACCGCAGCGCCACCAACAACTCACCAGTTCTCCTCCTTGTGGGACTGGAAGGCTCTCAGGAAGGACGTCAGGGGTCAAGGGTCACAGCGGACCGATTACTGAGCATTGATCCAAACACCAATCAGCTGCTTAGAAAGGATATTGGACGACGAGCGTCTGGAACTTGTAGGCTCCCACGAAGTCGTGATTGGCCACAGCGTAGGTACACCTGTAACCCAGACAGGTGTGAGAACGTTCTGACGCTGGAGGTCAGAGGTCAGGGGTCACCCTGGGAGGCTCACCTGAGATGAGCCGCCACCATCTCATCGTATGGAGGCTCCAGGATCTGCTGGCACTTCTCCTCCGGACTGGCGAGCTGCGACACACGCACAGGTCAGGCTGTATCCTAGCAACCCCGAGGCTTTACCTGAGGGGGCGGGGCCTTACCTGTAGGCGGGGGTTGGCCACGTGCGGGTGTTTGAAGGAGAGCAGCTCGGCGCAGAAGGAGCCCTCGTGGTTCTCGATGGCCTCGTTGATCTGCAGGAGAAAACACAGGTTGGTAGGAAGGGGAGGGATCAGCAGGACAGGTGAGGCCAGGGTGGAGGTCAGAGGTCACCTGCTGCAGGTACTGGTTGATGGTGATGTGAGCCATGCTAATTAGGAGCTGCTCCCACCTGGAAAACACACACAAAACCGGTTAGAAACAAAGGTTTGGGTGACTTTCAATCTGGACTTTGACTAGACCACATGATTCAGCTTTGATCTAATCCATCCCATAATATCTCTGGCTAACTCCTTCTATATCACCCAGTTTTACTCCCTTTAACCTGCTATCGAGTTTTGTAGTTTTCTTCAGTTCACATGAGCTCTTAAATCCCGTCATTATCCTCTGTTTGGTCATTTAAAGTAAGATAATTAGCACCATGCTAACGTAGCAATGTTTTCGTTCATTATGTGACTTAAACTCGGTTTAAAATAATAAAATTTGATGCCGAAATATCTAACACTTTTAAGTTAAACATAAACAGGTTTTAAAAGTGTAATAAAGGTGTTAGTTTTTTTACCGAACGTCAAAACTTCAGTAATGTGAGCGAGGTTTGGTCCCAGTGCTCGGTGAGAACATTTAGCAGGCAAACCAGTCAAGACCGGCTGGTTCCGGACTGTAAAGAGGAACAAACAAACATGGCGACCCAAGCAGAAAAGAAGAACAAGCCGATGATCTTAGAGTGGAGTTTTAGGATGGTAAAAAAAGAGCCACAAACCTTCGTTTCATTCAATCGGGAACACGGACTGCTTCTGTTGACGGACCACATTACTGCGTCCGGGTCGCTGAGGAAGAATTCCGGTAAGCAGCCTGTCAAAATAAAAGTCTTAAGTTTTCCGTCCTGCAAACTTTAAAAGTCACATTTGAACCAACTAGAAATATAGAGAATCACGTTGTTAGCAGAAAAATAATGGAGAGTTATGGTGCCTGAAGGAATGAAAGATTCATACTTTTTTTATGAATAAAACCAGAAACGTGCTGTTTCTATATTTAGCAGAAATAGTTTGTTTAGAAATGAAACTGTGGCTGAGCTCCGTCCATCTGACGCTGAAATGTAAATGATAAATAAATACAATTAAGGGAAGAAAACTTCAGATCCAAATCTTTTTATTTAGTCAAAAACTTACAACATATCTCCAGCAATTACAGTTTTTATAACAACATAAAGACAAAATAAAACAACACAGCTTTTCTTTCTGTCTGTGTCAGATTTACACATTTTATTTTTCAAATCAGGCTGGACCAAGACGAACACAAGCAGGTATTTTACCTCTGACAAACAGGGGGCGCCACAGCATCGCTTCATGTTTAAAAGTAAAACATCGACGTTGTTTAATTCTTTAATACAACTTTCATTAGGCGAATGAAATCATGTCGTAACAGTAAGACAGTTTTAGTGAGCAAAGTAATAATATTGTACATGAATACAAGCGGTGCAGCAGCTTAAATGTTCCCTGAAAACACGAACACCTCTGAGAAGATTATTATAATTATCATCACCGCATGTTTTACAACACTGATTATTTATCCGGCTATAGTCAGATGATCCATTAACATCTGATGCCGTCGCCATGGAAACGTAAATCACGTTAATTACATTTATAAATCATTTTTCTGGCGGCCGGTCGGCCTGATAAAATACGAGTTTTCTGGACGTTTATCCTGTTACCAGCTGCTGTCCAGGTATCTTCCTCCTCAGAAAGAGTGGGTGTGGCCAGGTGACCACCCGGCTCCGCCCACCCGACCGTGACCGCTAGCCTGGGTGACGTTCTCGCCGCTGATTGGTCCATGGAGCGTAGCACACGGTGAGTGGGAGGGGCTTATCTCGGCGCATCCGACGGTCCACAGACACGGGTACTGGCTGAAAACACACACCTGCATCACACCTGAACTCAGGGCTAGCATGTTAGGCAGTGGGCGGAGTCTCACCTGGAGCCGTTAGGAGGGGGAGGAGCCTGTGAGGACGGAGCAGTGCTGGTGAGGGGCAGCGAGGAGGAGGAGGAGGCGGCGGCGCTCCAACCTTCATGGAGAACCTGGACGCTTTCAGAGAGCAGGTTGACTGGTGGAGAAGAACCGGAACAGGAAGTGATGTTCTCACATTAACTCTTTCTGTTTCCTCTATAGAAACGGAGGCGCCGTTCTAAAACACACGTCCCAAAATAAGAATAATCCGCCCCAGATGTAATATAAAAGCTGCTGTCAGATTTATTACATAAAATCTGATCAATTATCTTTACAAAACATCAGATTATACAGAAAAACTGAACGTTAAAAAGTGATGATAATGTGGAAAATGTGTTTAAATGTCGACTTATTTGCAGGTAATGATTCTTTGTAATAAAAAAGTACATTTCCAATATTAATAACCTGTAAACAGCCTCAGCTTGTTAGGCTACCTGAGGAGTGTGGGCGGTGCGGCAGGTAGGCGGCGGGGTAAGGTGTGTGTCTCCCCGGGTAACCAGGGGGCTTGTAACCATGGTGATGGTGGGACGCCAGAGGCAGGCTGCTGGTGTAGGAGAAGGCTCCGCCCCCTCCTGCCGAGCACAGCGGCCAACCTGAGACACATAACACCAGATGATTGGCTAATTCAGGAACCCTGGAAACAGCCGATCGGCCAATCAGATTATGTGGAACGTCAATAATTATTATTGATCTGATTTAGGGAAACGAGAAAAAGAACGGATAAATTTATACACAGCACTTATATTTCATCTGATTATATTCATTCATATATTATAATAGTTTTTATAACAGTATATATTACATTATATCACACAATATTGCATAGTCTTACATTATGGTACACTATATTATATAATAATGTATTATGCTATATTACACTATATTAAACATTATATTATAATATATCACACTATATTATATACCATTATATTATATTATACTATATCTGTTATATTATATTATGAGAAAATAAAAAGATCACCAGAATATTCTGTCGTTTTTAAAATCATGTATTCTGTAAATTTTACTGTGTATGTATATTCTTATAAATAAAAATAAAAAACAATCCTTTTTATTCTCTGGGATCGTTTTATATTTACACAGTAAATTATATTAAATTATAATTATCTATAATAATACATATTGTTGCAAACATAGAAGAAAACACTTAAAATGTTCAGATGTTCTCACACAGGATTAAAAATAATTCTGAAAGGTTTCTGTATTAAATCCATTAAAAAAATAATTATACCTAGAAACCTGGATTCTACCTTCAATCTAAAAAAAATAATAACATTATAAATAGAAAAGTTTCATGATAACCTTCCTCATTCCCATTGGTTTGCTTTTAATGCTTCCTGTGTAGCAGCTGATTTATTCCAGGTTTTTAATTAGATATGATCTAATCTTCATAAACTGATCTCATTCTGATCACCGATCAGAAATCGATCAATAATCTGAGGTCGCAGTGACTCACAGGGCTGGATCCCGACCCGGCTCTCTGGGGCGTCCTGTAGAACCCGTCCTGCTGGGTTCCTGCGGAGGATGAATCAGCCGTCAGTTATCGGTGTCACTTGTCACCGTGGCGATGATGAAGATGATGATGAGGCTCTAATCACCTGTGTGCTCTGATAACCAGGTGAGAAACACTGAGCCGCTTTAGCAGCCGCCTGTTATTCCCTGCAGAGGGAAGCCGCCGCCATCCACACGTATTAAACGCCTCATCTAGTTTATTAGAATAAACTATAATAATCATCTAAAATCTCTTTTTTATTTACTCTGTGAAGGTTTTGAACCAAATTTATATTTATTATTGGACGTTTTCAGACACATTTCTGGAATATTAGAAAATAATGTCATAATGAACGTTTTACATTGTGTTTTTACATTTAAGAAATAACATCTTTTTCATAAATAGAAAATTTAGTTTTTCTTTTTATGCATAAAACCAGAAAACTTCTGCTGTGTGAATATTGAGCAGATTTTTTTTTTAGAAATGATGCTGATGGTGGCTGAAATCCGTCCACCTGATGCTGAAATTATTTCATAATAAATAAATGAATAATAAGGTGTCTCACCTTTCCTTGGCGTCCAGGAAGGCTTTAGCGAACGGGTTGTATTTGATCTTCAGAGCCGTGATCTGAGTAGACAGGAGGATGGACTCATTAAAGACCTGGACTGGAGCAGGACAAAAGGATCCGGATCACAGAAACAGATCCAGCTCCGGGTTTTACTACTGATGATGGTGATGACGGTGGTGTGGGCGTACCTCCTCGTTCTGGTAGGCGGTCACGGCGATGAACTGGGTCTCTCTGAAGGAGACGTTGGAGACCAGACGGTGGCGGGAACCAACGCAGACGATGTGCAGCTGGGGCTCGTACTTATGGAGGGAGTTCAGCATGATCTGGAACGAACAGAACCAGGTTCTCAGTGCTTGGTACCAAGCCAACCAACAACTGCCTCTTAGTACCAATAAAACCGCCAACTATCCGCTGGTACAGAGAGAAAAGAACCATCAATGCGCCCCGAGGAAACCTAGAACCTTACGTCGGTACAAAGGGAACCAAGAACCACCCACTTGGTACCGAAAGAACACAGAACTATCAATCTGGACTGAAGAACCTATAACTCTCTGTCCTTACCAAGGGAACCAAGAACCACTCATTGGTACCGATAAAACCCGCAACAATCCATTGGTACAGAGAGACACCAGAACCATCTATTAGTACAGAGGGGACCAAGAACCACCCACTTGGTACTGATAAAACCCAGAACTATCTATTGGTACCAAGACACACTGGAACACATTTGTGCTGAGGGAACCAAGAACCATCCATCAGTACCAAGGAAACCTAGAACCATACGTTGGTACAAAAGGGAACAAAGAACTACCCATTGGTACCAATAAAACCCAGAACTATCAATCTAGACTGAAGAACCTATAACTATCTGTCCTTACCAAGGGAACCAAGAACCACTCATTGGTACCGATAAAACCCCGCAACAATCCGTTCGTACAGAGAGACACCAGAACCATCTATTAGTACAGAGGGAACCAAGAACCACACATTGGTACCGAAAGAACACAGAACTATTGTTCTGACTGAACCTAGAATTGGGGTCTCCAACCTTTACCATCCAAAGAGCCATTTTTAGCTTAATCCAGAAAAATACAACTAATTTAGAGCCGCAAATGTTACATGAGGTTTAGAAAAACCAACTTAAAATCTGCTGTTATTCATAAACAGCCAAAGTGTTATGACTGTTTTTAGGTTTTAAAAGAAAGAAAACACAAAACATTTGCAAAAAGTGGATTGATTGATTTTCTTCTATGAATTTTTGGCAAATTATGTAAAAATGCTCATGGTTTGAAACCTAATGACCAGAAAAATCTATCTAAAAAATATTGTTACCTTTAGGGTCATGGAAATTAAAAGTCATTCTGAAATGAAAAACATAAAACTCCAACTAAAATCTGAACTTATTATTGAAAAAAATCATTTGGTTCAATATTATTTTTAGCCAAAGTTCCTGAGAGCCATTGTGGAAGGTCTAAAGAGCCACTAATAGACACCAGAACCATCCATAGATACCGAAGCCACCAGAGAACATCCGTTGGTACCGATAAAATCCAGAGGTATCCGTCGGTATTGAGGAACCTAGAACCATCCATTCTTACTAGGGGGAACCAAGAACTACCCGTTGGTACTGAAGGAACCTAGAACCATCCATTCTTACTAGGGGGAACCAAGAACTATCCGTCGGTATTGAGGAACCTAGAACCATCCATTCTTACTAGGGGGAACCAAGAACTACCCGTTGGTACTGAAGGAACCTAGAACCATCCATTCTTACTAGGGGGAACCAAGAACTACCCGTTGGTACTGAAGGAACCTAGAACCATCCATTCTTACTAGGGGGAACCAAGAACTATCCGTCGGTATTGAGGAACCTAGAACCATCCATTCTTACTAGGGGGAACCAAGAACTACCCGTTGGTACTGAAGGAACCTAGAACCATCCATTCTTACTAGGGGGAACCAAGAACTACCCGTTGGTACTGAAGGAACCTAGAACCATCCATTCTTACTAGGGGGAACCAAGAACTATCCATTGGTACTGAAGGAACCAGAACCATCCACTCTTACTAGGGGGAACCAAGAACTACCCGTTGGGACTGAAGGAACCTAGAACCATCCATTCTTACTAGGGGGAACCAAGAACTACCCGTTGGTACTGAAGGAACCTAGAACCATCCATTCTTACTAGGGGGAACCAAGAACTATCCGTTGGTACTGAAGGAACCAGAACCATCCATTCTTACTAGGGGGAACCAAGAACTACCCGTTGGTACTGAAGGAACCTAGAACCATCCATTCTTACTAGGGGGAAGCAAGAACCACCAGTTGGTACTGATGGAACCTAGAACCATCCATTCTTACTAGGTGGAACCAATAACTACCCATTGGTACTGAAGGAACCAGAACCATCCATTCTTACTAGGGGGAACCGCTACACGTTGGACTGAAGGAACCTAGAACCATCCATTCTTACTAGGGGGAAGCAAGAACCACCAGTTGGTACTGAAGGAACCTAGAACCATCCATTCTTACTAGGTGGAACCAATAACTACCCATTGGTACTGAAGGAACCAGAACCATCCATTCTTACTAGGGGGAACCAAGAACTACCCGTTGGTACTGAAGGAACCAGAACCATCCATTCTTACTAGGGGGAACCAAGAACTACCCGTTGGGACTGAAGGAACCTAGAACCATCCATTCTTACTAGGGGGAACCAAGAACTACCCGTTGGTACTGAAGGAACCTAGAACCATCCATTCTTACTAGGGGGAACCAAGAACTATCCGTTGGTACTGAAGGAACCTAGAATCATCCATTCTTACTAGGTGGAACCAATAACTACCCGTTGGTACTGAAGGAACCTAGAACCATCCATTCTTACTAGGGGGAAGCAAGAACCACCAGTTGGTACTGAAGGAACCTAGAACCATCCATTCTTACTAGGTGGAACCAATAATTACCCATTGGTACTGAAGGAACCAGAAACATCCATTCTTACTAGGGGGAACCAAGAACTACCCGTTGGTACTGAAGGAACCTAGAACCATCCATTCTTACTAGGGGGAAGCAAGAACCACCAGTTGGTACTGAAGGAACCTAGAACCATCCATTCTTACTAGGTGGAACCAATAACTACCCATTGGTACTGAAGGAACCAGAACCATCCATTCTTACTAGGGGGAACCAAGAACTACCCGTTGGTACTGAAGGAACCAGAACCATCCATTCTTACTAGGGGGAACCAAGAACTACCCGTTGGTACTGAAGGAACCAGAACCATCCATTCTTACTAGGGGAAACCAATAACTACCCATTGGTACGGAAGGAACCAGAACCATCCATTCTTACTAGGGGGAACCAAGAACTACCCGTTGGTACTGAAGGAACCTAGAATCATCCATTCTTACTAGGTGGAACCAATAACTACCCATTGGTACTGAAGGAACCAGAACCATCCATTCTTACTAGGGGGAAGCAAGAACCACCAGTTGGTACTGAAGGAACCTAGAACCATCCATTCTTACTAGGGGGAACCAAGAACTATCCGTTGGTACTGAAGGAACCTAGAACCATCCATTCTTACCAAGGGAATCCAAAAAAATCTGGACCACAGGACGGTCAATAGCTTCAGATTTGGACTGGTTCCGGTACCATTTCATGCTGGTCTGAGTCCAGCTGGTTCATTGTTTAATGATGGAGTTTGTCCATCACTGAACTGGTTAGGAGCCTATGTTCATTTCTCCTGCATTCCCTCTCAATAATCGGTCGAACGTGACCAACAGCAGCTCATGGAGAAGTTCCTAAAGTTTAATGGGAGTCCTGCAGACAGAACTTTGTACTTCTGGGTCCATTAGGAAGAGAAAGGCAGAGATTTTGAGTCATCCATGTTCAGGAGAGTTCGTGGACAGGAGCCATCTTTGTCTTTTGGCCCCGGCTCTCTTTTATGCATCTGTTTTCTCTCGTATTCAACTCCCCGTCACCCCTCTGACTAACGAGGCCCAATTAACCAATCCCAGTCCTCCGGGCCAGCGCACAAAAACAAACAGTTTTCTATTCAGATTGAGAGGCTGGCTTCATATGTGACCCTGATGCTGAGTGTGTGTGGGCTCCGTTTGAATATAGTTTACCTCGTCCATCTGAAGCATGATGGCTAAATTAATTTCCCAGTAAAAAACATAATTACCATAATGTACAAATAAGCTGAGCAATTATTTCATTATGGCCGAGCTCTCTGCTCCAGCGCTGCATTACGGCCCGGTGTGTGCGTGTCATGTTAGGAGCAGATAATGGGGTAAATATAAACAACATTACTGCCAATTTTGTCCTGTGTGTGGAGGCCTCGGCGAACGCTCAACAGCTCTCCACAGGAAGTGCATTAAACTGCTGCCGGCCAATTAAGAGCTGTTTATCCCGTTCCCGTGGTTACCAGGGGGCGAACAGGTGAAGTGAAAGAGGAGAGGGACTGAAGTGGCTCATTAGAGGCGGTGGTCTCTCGCCCACTCCAGCATCATACAGGGAGAGCAGAGAGAAGCTAATGGACAGAAGAAGGAGAGCAAGAGAGGCCAAGAACAAAGAGCTAAAGATGAAATGAGAGAAGGAAGTTCATAAAAAAGGAACTATAGAAATAACAGCAACTAATTCAGAAACTAGTTTATAGAAAACAAATCAAATACATTAAGAAAATACAATTAAGAAAATACACTTTAAGGATAAAAAAAGAGTTAAAAAGAAAGACTTAGTTAACCTACAAATAACTAGAACTAAAAGTGCAGAGGGAAACTGAAATAATACAAAATAAAAATAACTTAAATTATTGCAGTTAATAAAACAGCAAAAAAATGATTTATTAATTATTTATTATTTAAGTGAGGAAGTCCAAAAACAGAAAGACATAAACCCTTTTTTATGAAATACAAGAAAAAATTATACAGAAATAATAAATCTATAAAACAAAAATAAATTATTAAAAACCAAAGAAAAAACTAACTAATGTAATAAAACAAATAGATATATGCATTCAAAAAATATGAGTATAAAAAAGTAGAAAAGAAATCAAGCGAATGATACAGTTAAATAAAAGAAAAAGAAAATGGAAAAATGTATCCTTAATAGTTTGAAATGACAGAATAATATCTCAATGAGAACAAAGATAAATGCAAGATAAGATTCATAAAAACAAAAGAAAAACAAATAATGAAAGTAGGAAGAATAAATCAATATGAAAGGCATGTAAACAAAAAGAAATGGAAAAAAATCTAAAAAGGGAAAATTGAAACTGTTGAAATAAAATAGAATAAAAACAATGTGGAAGAGAAAAGGTGAAAATATCAAACTGGGTCAACTAAAGGAATCAGTAAAGATCATAAAGAACCAGCAAAGTTCTGAAGGAACCATTAAAAGTATGAAAAAAAAACCCAGTAAGGTTCAGTAAGAACTAGAAAAGTTCTGGAGGAACGAGTACAGTTCATAAAGAAGAATGATTAAAGTTCATAAAGAACCAGCAAAGTTCTGAAGGAAGAACCAGAAACCTTCTGAAGAAAAAAGTGAAGTTCTTAAAGAACCAGTAAAGTTCTGCAGGAACATGTAAACTTATTAAGCAGCAACTAAACTTATAAAAGAAGCATCAGTAAAGGTCTAGAGGAACCAGAGTGGTTTTGAAGGAACCAGTAAAATTCTGAAGGAACCAGTAACGTTCTGAGGGTACAAGCAGAACGGGTCGAAAGGAACAACCACAAATGTCTTAAGGAACCAGTAAAGTTCTGAAAGAATCAGTAAAGTCCAACAGGAACCAATAAAGTTTGGACGAAACAACGACTAAAGTTAACTAGGAACCAGGGAAGTTCTGAAGGAACCATTAGAGTTCCACAGGAAATAGTAAAGTTTTGAAGGGAGAACCAGAAAAGTTCTCAAGGGGGCAGTAAGATTCAGATGGAACCAGTAAAGTTCTGAAAGGTGAGCCCTTAAGTTCTGAAAGAAGAACCAGTAGAGGTCTGAAGGAACCAGTAAAGTTCTGCAAGAACCTGTAAATTTCCGATAGAATGAGTAAAGTTCCACAGGAAAAACAAGTAAAATACTGAAGGAAAAATGAGTAAAACCAGTACGGCTCTACAGGAAGATCTAGTAAAGTTCTGAAAGAATGAATTATCCAGTAAAGTTCTACAGGAACCAGTAAAGTTCTAGAGGAACCAGTAAAGTTCTGATGGGAGGTACTGTAGGTTCTCAGTATTACATGCAAAACATTAAAAAACAGACATCAGCCTATGAATATGGAATAGCCACAATACAAATCAGGCTTTACAAAATGATACCAGTACAATTCTATAGGAACCAGTAGAGTTCTAAAGCAACCATTAGAGGAACCAGTAGAGTTCTAAAGGAACCAGCGGAGCGGCTCACCTGTCCCTCCCCGTTGACCTTGTTGGTCAGCTTGACCCGGTTGAAGCTAACCGGGGCCTTCATCCAGTGGGCTCCGAAGTTGGGGGAGTCTGGGTGGATGTAGATGCCTCCATGGCCCCGGGAATCGGACCGGCTCTCGGCCCGGCCCGCCGCCACCCACTCCCCGTTCACGAACTTCCATCTGCAGCCGTCGGCCGGAACAAAGTCCAGAAGGAAGGAGTACATGGAGCTGGGGTCCAAACCCGACACGCTGACCTTCAGAACCGGGAACATCCGTCTGGAACGAGACAAAGACCAAAGCTTAGACAGAAGTCCATCATTGGACAATTATTCAATCCACCAATTATTCCATCCATCCATCCATCAATTATTCCATCCATCCTTCCATCAATTATTCCATCAATTATTCCATCCATCCATCCATCCATCAATTATTCCATCCATCATTCCATCCATCCATCAATTATTCCATCCATCAATTATTCCATCAATTATTCCATCCATCCATCCATCCATCAATTATTCCATCCATCAATTAATCCATCCATCAATTATTCCATCCATCCATCCATCATTCCATCCATCAATCCATCAATTATTCCATTAATTATTCCATCCATCCATCCATCCATCCATCAATTATTCCATCCATCCATCAATTATTCCATCAATTATTCCATCCATCCATCCATCCATCAATTATTCCATCCATCCATCCATCAATTATTCCATCAATTATTCCATCCATCCATCAATTATTCCATCCATCCATCCATCCATCAATTATTCCATCAATTATTCCATCCATCCATCAATTATTCCATCAATTATTCCATCCATCCATCAATTATTCCATCCATCCATCAATTATTCCATCAATTATTCCATCCATCCATCAATTATTCCATCAATTATTCCATCCATCCATCAATTATTCCATCAATTATTCCATCCATCCATCAATTATTCCATCCATCCATCAATTATTCCATCCATCCATCCATTATTCCATCCATCATTCCATCCATCCATCAATTATTCCACCATCCATCCATCCATCCTTCTATCAATTATTCCATCCATCCATCCTTCTATCAATTTTCCATCCTTCAATTATTCCATCCACCCATCCATCATTCCATCCATCCATCCATCCATCAATTATTCCATCAATTATTCCATCCATCCATCCATCAATTATTCCATTCATCCATCCATCAAATATTCCATCCATCCATCAATTATTCCATCAATTATTCCATCCATCCATCCATCAATTATTCCTTCAATTATTCCATCCATCCATCCATCATTCCATCCATCCATCCATCAATTATTCCATCCATCCAGCCATCAATTATTCCATCCATCCATCCATACATCAATTATTCCATCCATCCATCCATCAATTATTCCATTCATCCATCCATCAATTATTCCATCCATCCATCAATTATTCCATCAATTATTCCATCCATCCACCCATCAATTATTCCATCCATCCATCCATCAATTATTCCATCCATCCATCCATCCATCAATTATTCCTTCAATTATTCCATCCATCCATCCATCATTCCATCCATCCATCCATCAATTATGCCATCCATCCATCCATCAATTATTCCATCAATTATTCCATCCGTCCATCCAACCATCAATTATTCCATCCATCCATCCATCAATTATTCCATCAATTATTCCATCCATCCATCCATCAATTATTCCATCAATCCATCCATCAATTATTCCATCAATTATTCCATCCATCCATCAATTATTCCATCCATCCATCAATTATTCCATCCATCCATCCATTATTCCATCCATCATTCCATCCATCCATCAATTATTCCATCCATCCATCCATCCATCCTTCTATCAATTATTCCATCCATCCATCCTTCTATCAATTTTTCCATCCATCAATTATTCCATCCACCCATCCATCATTCCATCCATCCATCCATCCATCAATTATTCCATCAATTATTCCATCCATCCATCCATCAATTATTCCATTCATCCATCCATCAAATATTCCATCCATCCATCAATTATTCCATCAATTATTCCATCCATCCATCCATCAATTATTCCTTCAATTATTCCATCCATCCATCCATCATTCCATCCATCCATCCATCAATTATTCCATCCATCCATCCATCAATTATTCCATCCATCCATCCATCCATCAATTATTCCATCCATCCATCCATCAATTATTCCATCCATCCATCCATCAATTATTCCATCCATCCATCAATTATTCCATCCATCCATCAATTATTCCATTCATCCATCCATCAATTATTCCATCCATCCATCAATTATTCCATCAATTATTCCATCCATCCACCCATCAATTATTCCATCCATCCATCCATCAATTATTCCATCCATCCATCCATCCATCAATTATTCCTTCAATTATTCCATCCATCCATCCATCATTCCATCCATCCATCCATCAATTACTCCATCCATCCATCCATCAATTATTCCATCAATTATTCCATCCATCCATCCAACCATCAATTATTCCATCCATCCATCCATCAATTATTCCATCAATTATTCCATCCATCCATCCATCAATTATTCCATCAATCCATCCATCAATTATTCCATCAATTATTCCATCCATCCATCCATCATTCCATCCATCCATCCATCAATTATGCCATCAATTCCATCCGTCCATCCAACCATCAATTATTCCATCCATCCAACCATCAATTATTCCATCAATTATTCCATCCATCCATCCATCCATCCATCAATTATTCCATCCATCCATCCATCCATCAATTATTCCATCCATCCATCCATCAATTATTCCATCCATCCATCCATCAATTATTCCATCCATCCAACCATCAATTATTCCATCAATTATTCCATCCATCCAACCATCCATCAATTATTCCATCCATCCATCCATCCATCCATCAATTATTCCATCCATCCATCCATCAATTATTCCATCCATCCATCCATCAATTATTCCATCCATCCATCCATAAATTATTCCATCAATTATTCCATCCATCCATCCATCCATCAATTATTCCATCAATTATTCCATCCATCCATTTATTATTCCATTAATTATTCCATCAATTATTCCATCCATCCATCCATCCAATTATTCCATCAATTATTCCATCCATCCATCAATTATTCCATTAATTATTCCATCAATTATTCCATCCATCCATCCATCAATTGTTCCATCCATCCATCCATCCATCCATCCATCCATCCATCCACCCATCAATTATTCCATCAATTATTCCATCCATCCATCAATCATTCCATCCATCCTTCAATCAATTATTCCATCAATTATTCCATCAATTATTCCATCCATCATTCCATCCATCATTCCATCCATCCATCAATTATTCCATCCATCCATCCATCAATTATTCCATCCATCCATCCATCCATCCATCCATCAATTATTCCATCCATCCATCCATCAATTATTCCATCCATCCATCCACCCATCAATTATTCCATCCATCCACCCATCAATTATTCCATCCATCCATCCATCAATTATTCCATCAATTATTCCTACAATTATTCCATCCATCCATCCATCCATCAATTATTCCTTCCATCCATCCATCCATCAATTATTCCTTCCATCCATCCATCCATCAATTATTCCATCCATCCATCCATCCATCAATTATTCCATCCATCCATCCATCCATCAATTATTCCATCCATCCATCCACCATCAATTATACCATCCATCCATCCATCCATCAATTATTCCCAATATCCACAATTATTCCATCCATCCATCCATCAATTATTCCATCCATCCATCCATCCATCAATTATTCCATCCATCCATCCATCCATCCATCAATTATTCCTTCCATCCATCCATCCATCCATCAATTATTCCTTCCATCCATCCATCCATCCATCAATTATTCCTTCCATCCATCCATCCATCCATCAATTATTCCATCCATCCATCCATCCATCCATCCATCAATTATTCCATCAATTATTCCATCCATCCATCAATTATTCCATCCATCCATCCATCAATTATTCCATCCATCCATCCATCAATTATTCCATCCATCCATCCATCAATTATTCCATCCATCCATCCATCAATTATTCCATCAATTATTCCATCCATCCATCCATCATTCCATCCATCCATCCATCAATTATTCCATCCATCCATCCATCCATCAATTATTCCATCCATCCATCCATCCATACATCAATTATTCCATCCATCCATCCATCAATTATTCCATCCATCCATCAATTATTCCATCAATTATTCCATCCATCAATTATTCCATCAATTATTCCATCCATCCATCCATCCATCAATTATTCCATCCATCCATCCATTATTCCATCCATCCATCAATTAATCCATCCATCCATCCATCAATTATTCCATCCATCCATCAATTATTCCATCCATCCAATTATTCCATCCATCCATCCATTGATCAATTATTCCATCCATCCATCCATCCATCCATCAATTATTCCATAAATTATTCCATCCATCCATCCATCCATCAATTATTCCATCCATCATTCCATCCATCCATCAATTATTCCATCCATCCATCCATCAACCCATCAATCCATTATTCCATCCATCAATTATTCCATCCATCATTCCATCCATCCATCAATTATTCCATCCATCATTCCATCCATCCATCAATTAATCCATCCATCAATTATTCCATCAATTATTCCATCCATCAATTATTCCATCAATTATTCCATCCATCAATTATTCCATCCATCCATCCATCAATTAATCCATCCATCAATTATTCCATCAATTATTCCATCCATCCATCCATCCATCAATTATTCCATCCATCCATCCATCAGTTATTCCATCCATCCATCCATCAATTATTCCATCCATCCATCCATCCATCAATTATTCCTTCCATCCATCCATCCATCAATTATTCCTTCCATCCATCCATCCATCCATCAATTATTCCATCAATTATTCCATCCATCCATCCATCAATTATTCCATCAATTATTCCATCCATCCATCCATCAATTATTCCATCCATCCATCCATCCATCAATTATTCCATCCATCCATCCATCCATCAATTATTCCATCATTTATTCCATCCATCCATCCATCAATTATTCCATCCATCCATCCATCAATTATTCCATCCATCCAACCATCAATTATTCCATCCATCCAACCATCAATTATTCCATCCATCCATCAATTATTCCATCCATCCATCCATCAATTATTCCTTCCATCCATTCATCCATCCATCAATTATTCCATCAATTATTCCATCAATTGTTCCATCCATCCATCCATCCATCCATCAATTATTCCATCAATTATTCCATCTCCCTCCATCCATCCCTCCCTCCCTCCCTCCCTCTATTCCTCCCTCCCTCCATCCCTCCCTCCCTCCATCCCTCCATCCCTCCCTCCATCCCTCCCTCCCTCCATCCATCCCTCCCTCCCTCCCTCCCTCCATTCCTCCCTCCCTCCATCCATCCCCCCATCCCACCATCCCTCCCTCCATCCATCCCTCCCTCCCTCCCTCCATTCCTCCATCCCTCCATTCCTCCATCCATCCCCCCATCCCTCCCTCCCTCCATCCATCCCGCTGAGTAATAATCAGAATAAATCAATCATTGTGGCTCTCCAGCAGTGAGAGCAGATGAAGTGGCGTCCTGCAGGTGTAAATGGAGTGTTCGCCCAGCGCAGGTCAACACGCCTCTGCAGAAAACAAATAAATAACTGAGCAGACTAAATAAATCCCAGCGAGGTGACGGTGGCAGCTGCTATCGAGACTAATGAATAACCCCGCTTAACAGCGCGGCTCGTCCGCAGACTGGGAGGCTTCATTATCCTCAGCAGTACTCTCTGGTTTTACCTCTGCTTGGAGCTCCTGCTAACATAGAATACTATGTTTAAAGGGAATTAGTCTGTACTTCTGTTCAGTTTTAGAGGATAACGCCGCTCCGTCTATAAGGCTGTTTAACATAGCTTTCCTCAGTTTGGTCGAAAGAGCCTGATTAAGGTCAAAGGTCAGCTAATTAGGAAGATGTTTCATGTATATACTGTCATATACAAGGCTGACCAGAGCAAAGCATCCAGGGTAAAATAAACGTTCTACATCTCCTATTGTTCCTCAACAAAATCAGACGATAACAGACTCTCCTTCATAGTTACCTCACCAGGAAGTCTGAGGATTATCCTCAGTCACATTTACAGCCTCCCCAATAACCAACAATAACTTCCCAACCCTCTTAATTTTACCGGGAGGCCACCATTCCTACAAATTTCTCCCGATTTCCACCCGAACAATAATATAGCTAAACCATCCTTCACTGGTTTGTTTCCGGTCGGACAATAATAACGGTTACACCAGAACAGACTGTTTCATTGGTAACCTACTGTAGACGGCTATTTAATCGGTCCATCCAGGATTTCATGATGTTACGATCACAACCATTAACACAAATTCAGCCAATCCCGGTGAATTCTCCACCCCTTGCATTTTTGTTCAATTATCTGCACTTAATAGCTCCTTATACCAATAGTTACTCTCCTTTTATCATCTTATATCTGACTGTGTCACATATCATGAACACTCCCTGCTTCTTATGAGAGGGATGGAGAATAAAACATTTACATTTTGCCGAGGATAGTCTCATTGGGTAGGGTTCTCATTTCAGAAATGCACATCCAGCCTGCTGGTGAAATACACCGTTTTAAAAGCAAAATAGGTCAAAGATGTGATTCCTGTATGTCTGATCAGCTTAGAACGGAGACACATGGACATAGCAGCAGTGGGTGGCCAGTTTTCAGGAGGACAGTTCAGTGAGTTATTTTGGATTAAAAATGGTTTAGACCGACCTTAAGTCTAGTTTCCTTTTCTCTTGGCTGCATGTTGGTAACTTTAGAGACGGATCACGGCTGGTCGTGCTTTTGGTCCGTCAGAAACCAAAGTTACTGCGTCAAAATCAACAGACTTACTGCTGCAACCAAAGTGAGAAAGCATTCTTTCTCCTGTGAGTTTTTATAATACTTAATAAGTGATTATTCCTAAACGTTCAGTGGTGCTGAGCAGGGGCGTATCCAGGAGGTTAATAAAGAGGGGCTAAAAGGGGCCCAGGGTGGGACTGGGACTGTAGCACCAAAATAAAAGCACAGATGTTCTTCTAGTGGAGACCCAATCTGAGCTGCTCACATTTTACCGTTTTCATCTCTTAAAATTAGATGCAAGTCCTTTTATTCTTAACTCTGCTAATGAATTTACAACTTTTCACAAAAGCTGCGGCAACATCAGGCATGACAGGCCGCACAATTACAAAAAAATGGCCGCAAAATCCTGGAGGGACCGTCTAAACAGTTAACTTAGTTAACTGTTATTCTGTCATATAAATAAACACTTTTTAATGACCCCCACCGCGGCCCGTTTTTAATGTTGACCTAATTCTGAGGTGTCAAGGTTGGCAAGACCTCAACTAGAGTCGTCACTGGGACGACGGTTTAGTGTGAGTAGGACCCTGTTGAATATCTCTGCCGGGACCAACCTCAACCGCTACCAGAATGCACAGGTAGTTGATCCATGGTGAGATCTCTGGACATGCGCTACCTTTGGGTAGCTCCAGTTTACTCGAACACTCCCCTCCCAGTAGATGCATCTCACAGCAGGTTCTACGGGGTGCTAGTGTGCGTCGGTGCAGAGTTACCGTCCGTTCTTGGTGACGATCATCTCGTTGGTGATGAGCTGGAACTTCCTCCACAGCTCGGCGTCCTCCAGGGTCACCTTCAGCTCCCTCTCCGTCGGGTCGCCCTTCTCGCGGCCGGCCTGCAGCTCGCTCTCCACGGCGCTCAGCAGGCGAGACATGCAGCGTTCGGCGGACACCGCGGCGCACGCCGCCGAGCCGGCGGGGCCGCGGTTGGCCGAAGATGCAGAGCCAGACTCGCCATCTTCCTGTAAGCCCTCCACCTTCATCCTGTGACCCAAAGATGGACACGTTTGCACGTAAACCACTGGTTAGTTTAATCGGTGATGTCTGGAAACGTTCGATGCGTTGTTCCACCAACATTTAAGTGTCATTACGGCGGTACGCAGACACCTATGGTAATCTGAAAGGTCCTTTAGGTGAAGCAGATTCTAGGACATAACTTCTCTGTCGTCTGCATGTTTTAATTTGCTGCTGCCTGTTATTATGAACTCTGTAAACATCGCTCATAACTTTTACGTCTCTAATGACGCAGGGAAAATTACAGAGACGTCTTGAAGAGTAAAAGCGATGGAGAAGCTTGATTACCCCGGTGGATAATAGGAGCTCAGTAATTGCTCCGCTGGTCTGCGTTTCGCCTACGGGCCAAACAAAAAGGTTTGTGAAGAGATACTCGAACACCCATTTGTGCCTCTCTGCTTTAATGCCTTAATGACGGTCCAAACGAGAGACGGGCCGGATCAGGAGACTAAAAGGTCTATTAGCGCTTCTAGCTGGAGCTTCTTACCCTCTACTGTCTCACGCTGGAAGCTCTTCAGCGGCTGATTATAGGTCCGAGTCTAGAACATCCAGTTGGTTCTGATGGATCAATATCTGACTAAACAATCAATGTTTTACTTATTATGGATAAATACATTTTATCCAAGAAGTAATCACATTACTCTACCAGGAGTCTCTAACCCTGACCCAGTGGACGGGTTCTCCTCCAGGACGGGCCCGCTGATAGGGGTCATCGTTGGATCGCCGTCCTCCATCAGAACCACAGCGTTCTTCACTCCAAGCTCACAGAGTGAAGGTCAGACTTTCTCCTTCAGGATCTTCAGCAGAACTCGTGGTTCTGTTAGAGCAGCCCAGACCATCACACTGCCACCGCCGTGTCTGACTCTAGGTCTGATGTTCCGGTTCTGGTCCAGAACCTTCCAAACTTATCTCTTCAGGGCACAGAAAATTTTCTTGGAGAACATCTGGAAGTCTTCTGCTCAATGTGAGACGGGTCCTTGTGTTCTTCTGGGTCAGCAGTGGTTCTGGTCTTGGATCCCATCTGTGCTCTCTCTTCCTTATCATGACCTCTGACCTTAGCCAAGGTAGTAGTGAGGGCTGCAGAGCTCTGGATGCAGTTCTGGGTTCTTCTGGACCTCCTGGACTAATTCTGGTGGATCAGGCTCTCTACTGTACCACGATCGTGGTTCTCCAGAACCTCTCTGGACTGACGGACATCAGAGGGTTAGATTCTCATCTGATCTTGGAGTTTAGATCAGAGGTTGCTGGTTGATATCTTCTTGGCTGCATGCTGCTGTCAGGCCGGTTCTGTTTAAATGAGTTGGTTCTACCGGTCTGACAGTAATCAGGTCTGCCTGATGAAATCAACCCAAACCTATCTGGTTAATGATAATTATTTAGGATTTATTACCTAAAACTGAGCTGGTTTGGACAGATTTTTCCTCCTAATTAATGTTTAAGTTATTTTTCTCTGATATTATCATAAAAGCAGAATAAATGCTGACGCTTTCTGTCGGTACCGGCAGTTTTACAAAAAACAGAAACAGAAATCTGTTCTGGTTCTGGTCCAAACTGCTAAAGATAAAAAGCTGAAGGTTAAACACAGACAGCATAAAGATAATAAATAAACAGGTCAAAGGTTTTATTCTTTTTAGTGACAGAACTCAAAAAACATTTTTAAGAATTTAATATTTCATACGAAATAATGAAGTTTTAAATAAATCAAATATGTATTTTAAATAATTTAAGCCTTAAATTAAAGAAATGGCCTGGAACAAAAAATTATTTTTGGTGAGTTTCTGGTTTTAAATAAAGATGAAACTGAAGAAATATTGTTATTTAAATGCTACATTTAAATTGTTTTTTTCTTCATGAAGCAAATGAAGTTTATCTAGTTCTGGATCACATTTAGACTTTCCTGCATGATTCTGAACCAGTTTCTAAATGTTTAATTAAAAAAACTGACTTAAACACATTTTCATAAATCTACAACATTTTCAGATTTTAACTCAAATCCCACCAGAAACATGTCTGTAGATCTATAAATCCAAATATTCGTTTTACGGTTTAAAATGTGTAAAAAAATAATTACTTTTCTGATAAAATGTATGTATATAATCTTGATTATGTTTTACCTTCTGCTAATAAAGCAGAAAAATCAATACAAATCATAAGAGAATGAAATATATTTATAGTGTTTAGATACAGAAAAACAGCATTTAGATTAAATTATGAATTATTTAGTGTTACATTTAACATTTTAGAAATCAAAGTAAAATAAAAACCTTTAAATAATTTTGATTACATTTTCCTTCAACAGGCAGATTTTGTGTGTGTGGATAAAGAGCTGATTAAATGGATCTAAGTGGAGGTTTTAGCGGCGGCGCCGCGTCGCTCCAGCTGCAGCCTTATTAGAATACATGCAAATTATAGCAAAACTGCTTTTTAGAGGAAAAACTGAGACAAACAGTTCAGAAGTTATTTATTCTAAATACTTTTAGGAGAAAACACGTTTTATATGGTCAAATAAAAATGTCCATGTCTTTAATTCTCATATTTAAGCTGGTTGTTTTATACAGCCAAAAAAAAAGAACACATTAAATTGTTCTTTTTTATTACCTTACTGGATTTTTAATCAACTTTAAAGAAATAATTGTTTTTTTTTAAAGTAGAACATTAAAAAAAATCTAGAAATGATTCTGAAGTTTTAAGATTAACAGTTAAATCAGCAATAAATTAATAAACATAATAATTAACAATAATTTTATAGTAAAATGTTTGAAGAAGAGAATAAACTGACCTGAGAGGTTCTGGTCCAAAGTTCAGAACAACAAAGTAATGATGAAGGTCTGACCGGAGCCGGTTCCAAACGGGTCTGCTTGCTCCACCACGCGCTCTCTCTCCACCCAACACACACACACACCTCTCCACCGTAAAGGTGGGATCAGGAACTCCCAGATACAAAAACAGAAACAGTTTCATTATATCGGTCGTTTTTAAGACGTTATTTAAAATGTGAAAAACCATTTTATTATGAAAGCGTTTAGATGAATTAGAAGTTGACGTGGATCTGGAATGATCTTCAGGCTGAACACGACGGTTCTACAAACATCTGGGTAACAGCAGCATCATCTTCATCTGCAGCACCACACGGTGCTGGCAGCATCATGCTGTGTGAGGACAGGTTACAGGAACGCTACCGGGTCTGCTGAAGGAAGTTCTGCTATCAGAACCAGCAGGGTCCAACGCTCCTTTTCCGCTTTCATAAAAGTGGAAAGAGAAGGTTTTATTTTCCTTTAAGAAGCTCCATATTTAGAAAAACTGAGTTTTTTATAAAGAGTTTTATAGCGTTTAGGGAGGGTTCTGGTTTCAATAAAGCTGACGGGGAGAACCTACATTGATACCGGCTACAGCTTCGCCTGTGAATGAGTTTCATCAGGTCGTTATGAGGAATGGAGCTGCGATCGCGGCTGTTATCGCCTTCCACACGCGGTGGAGCAGGGAAGTCCGGTGTAGAAGCAGGAGGTCTCTGCGGTGAGCAGAGTCGGCTAAAATCAGGCTGGAATGCTGCAGAATCGGACGAGATATCATCCGCAGCTAAAGCTTTGGTATTTGGGACATTTGGAAAGTCCCGAATGTCGAAGCTGCAGCCGACATCTCGTCCTCTCTCTCCCCCACTGCTGGACAAGTAGAGACTTCTTGTAAGGTCTGCTAGTGAAATCAATACCACAGCACGCCATCTTTGTCCAATAAGTGCTGATTAATATCCAAAACCGAATAAAAAGAGCACATAGTGAAGTTCAGAAACAGGAAATGGCCGAAGTGTTAACATCAGTCTGAGGCTGAAGAAAGCCGCCAGAGTTAGCCGCCAGAGTTAGCCGCCAGCGTTAGCCACCAGAGTTAGCCGCCAGAGTTAGCCGCCAGCGTTAGCCACCAGAGTTAGCCGCCAGTGTTAGCCGCCAGAGTTAGCCACCAGTGTTAGCCACCAGTGTTAGCCGCCAGAGTTAGCCGCCAGAGTTAGCCGCCAGAGTTAGCCACCAGAGTTAGCCACCAGTGTTAGCCACCAGCGTTAGCCGCCAGAGTTAGCCGCCAGTATTAGCCGCCAGCGTTAGCCGCCAGAGTTAGCCACCAGAGTTAGCCACCAGAGATAGCCGCCAGCGTTAGCCGCCAGAGTTAGCCGCCAGAGATAGCCGCCAGTGTTAGCCGCCAGCGTTAGCCGCCAGAGTTAGCCGCCAGCGTTAGCCGCCAGTGTTAGCCGCCAGAGTTAGCTGCCAGAGTTAGCCGCCAGAGTTAGCCGCCAGTGTTAGCCGCCAGAGTTAGCCGCCAGAGTTAGCCTCCAGTGTTAGCCGCCAGAGTTAGCCGCCAGCGTTAGCCGCCAGAGTTAGCCACCAGAGTTAGCCACCAGAGATAGCCGCCAGTGTTAGCCGCCAGCGTTAGCCGCCAGAGTTAGCCACCAGAGTTAGCCGCCAGTGTTAGCCGCCAGTGTTAGCCGCCAGTGTTAGCCACCAGTGTTAGCCGCCAGAGTTAGCCGCCAGCGTTAGCCGCCAGCGTTAGCCGCCAGCGTTAGCCGCCAGCGTTAGCCGGCAGAGTTAGCGTAGTCGGACTAGTCAATCAAAAGGAAACGCCCCTAATAATTGATAATTTTAAGATTAGAAATCCCCCCCCCCCCCTCAGAGTTGTCATGATGGTAAACCTGAACTATCTAACCTAAAATGGTTTTTTGAACCAGGCTGTAAACATGTTTATTTTTGCTGTAAAGTTGGCCTTTTTAACATGGGAGTCAATGGGAAGTTGCTCCTTTGCCCCCAGTGGATGAGGGAGGAACTGCAACTTTGACCACTTCCTGGTTGGTTTCACGTTTGGTCGGCGGAGTTTGACCCTTTGTCCAGATTAGAGACTGGTCCAGGTATATTTAGGAGTTCTGTAGGGGACGGTTAGTGGTTCTACCAAAGACCAGCAGATGTTCTGCTACTAGAGAGCTTTTATTCTGACCTGAGATCCAGTCTGGATCCGCTTAATGGACTGAAACCAGGAAGACGCTGCCGTCCCTCCCTGGATGTCCTAAAGGTCAGCAGCAGAAAAACACCCTAAGCTGTTTAGAGCAGCATGTAATGGAGAATAGGTCAGAGCCACGAGGAGAACATCTGGAAGCACAGTGAGTGGTCATCTGATCTGTGGACGGCCTCAGGAGGGGCTTTAATCAGCAGGTGGAGGTGGAGGGTGGAGATTAGTGGCCTTAAGGTCTTAGCAGGAGCATAAACAGGTCAGCTGGTGCTTCTTGGCTACAAAACAGAACCGTCTCACACGTTCTGCTGCAAAAACACAAACTTTATTCAGATAAATACACAGAAATGATCTGGACCCAACAACCAGGAGGTTCTGAAATATGTTTGCAGATAATAACAGCAGCCGACCACCTTCACATCCCTGGTCAGACTGAAGGGGGCGCTGGTGGTTTCTACAGCAGAGCAACGCTAACGCTAACAGCCGTCTCTGTCCTAGTTAAAGTTCAGTTTTAGAACACCTGTTGGTTTATATATTTGGGAAAATATTTCAATAAAATACTAAAATTCACCAAGAAAGTTCATTTCCTCACAGGATCAATAAACTTTCCCTCAATGAAGTTATAGTACAAAATGCATCCCATAATAGTCTAACCCAATAGAAACACAACTGGGTTTGTTCTGAGGCAGATTCAACAGCAGCAGCCGGGTCAGGAACCAAGCAGAACCAGAACCCCTGCAGGCAGCTGCTTCAGTAGAGGGAGTAATAATAATAATAGTGAAGTTATTGTGGACCGGCACCAGAACTGGATCAGAAGGCAGAAGTAATATAATCATTAAATTATTAATCAAAAAGATTGAAATCCTGTTTATATTTGCATTGCTTCACTTTTTTCTCCATATTTCCGAACGTCATCCTTCATGAAATCCGAGATTGGACCCATTCAGAACCATCCGGTCCGCTCTGGTACCGAATGACGAACAAGTTGCTCCCAACCGGACGCTGTAGTGTCGTTGATCCCAGTTTACATCCAAACAGGCTGAACTGGTTTATAGCTGGTTCTGATTCGTCGTATAATGGATCCATAAAGCCGTAACAGAACTAGGGAGTCGAAAAAGTCTCATCATAAATAAACTCACGCAGGGTTTTTCACAAATGCACATGAGCTGTTTCACAAATATGAAACTTCAAACATTATATCATACTATTTATGGTCATTTTTGGGGGGTTTTTAAGTGGCGGGGACAAAACTATGATTTATAAATAATGCCGGGGAAATGTTTTTTTGGAAAAAAATGGTGCAAAACAATGTCATGCAAGGATCCAAACCGCTGGTACCTGGGTGGCAGTCCTGCAACGTAACCACGCTGCTACAGCAGCAACTTATATGAGCAACCCAGCGAGGGTGGAAGGTCAAGCAGACAGAACACCCGACATGGTAACAATAAATAAACCAAGGAAATGCACTGCGAATCCACCAAACACGGTTTACTAAACAAAGAACACGGATTAGTAATCAGTAATTAATGTCGGGGTGCGCACGTTTGGCCCGCAACGAGGATAGAACATGTTAGGAGCCTTACGATTGGCTGGAAGCGAACACAGCAGGGTAATGATGAAGATTCATTAGCCAATGGGGATGTTTTGAACGTGTGAACCTCAGCGTGTGCATTTTTGTTTTAAAACCCTGTGTGAGTTTATTTATTATGAGACTTTTTCGACTCCATACAGAACAAGCAGATTCATTATTTAAAGGTTCTGATCATATTTCACATGTTTGATTGAATCGATTATGAATATTATAGAAGTTCCTGATGAAACTGGCGTAGAAATGTCAAAAAGATTGCTTTAACTGGAAATATTTAAAGATTTTTGCGGTTTTTTTATATATATATATATATACACACTCATAACTTATTTACTAACTCATATTTCTTTTCAAACAATGATCGGTTGTGTTATCAGGAAGTCCTATAATCTTTCACTTATAAAAGCCTGCATTTGAAATTAAATACATTATCTAAAATATAAGCAGCTTTTCCTGCTGATATAAACGAATTCCTTCCATTAAAACAATAAGCAGAACATCTGCCTTATTCGGAGTTAAAGTGATTGTAAGCAGGTCCTGATTGGATGAAGGCCACGCTGTCCTGCGTCCTGATTGGTGGTTCTACATGCAGACTGAGAACAACTTGAGGACGGCGTCCCTGAAAAGAAGAATTGGAAATCCTGCTCACCAATAGAGAACCGTGTAATAGTTTAGTTGTCTCGGTAACATCTATCGGACGGCTCCTTGCTTATGGAAGCAAGTAAAAACCGCCATGAGATTTGGTGTCTGACGGCGTTTACCTGGCGAATGGGATGTAGGACAGGCCGTACCTGCGGCACACAGGTGAGACAGGTGAGGCAGGGACACAGCTGTGTCTATGTGTGTGTAGGTGTGTGTTTTACCAGGTGAAGGCCAGGAACTGCAGCACACAGAAGAGCAGAGCCAAGCCGTTGTTCTTCCACTGCAGAACCAGAACCAGAACCAGAACCGTCTAACTAACGGCCATCTACAGAACCAGAATGCTTTCACACAGAGTCCGTTTCTCACCCAGAAGGCGGCGCACAGAGTCAGAACCAGGCAGACCTGCGGACACAAGAGCGTCAGAACCAGAACCAGAACCTGGAGGTGAAACACAAACAGCCCAGCTTGGTTCTGACCAGCATGACGGCGGTGGCCAGCGCCCGCACCTTGGCGCACATGTTCTTCAGCTGCCGCAGCGGACCAATCAGGAACATGGTGCTGAAACGACACAGCAGACAACTCAGCTCCGCCACCAGGGGGCGACGTTACGTCGGCTAAAGCCGGGAGGAGTTCTGGTTCTGGTCCGTACCTGGCCAGAGCGCAGATGTTTCCCGCGGTGTAGAGGACGGCGAACACGGGGAGTCCGAAGCCCGGGATCCACAGCAGGCAGGTCGCCTGGTGGAGACAACACCGCCGTTACCATGGAGATTTATTACAGCCGAACAGAACATGGACACAAAACTCATCTGAACACTGCACTATACAACTTCCTTATACTTATCGAGACATTGAAGAGAAATTAATAATTTATCAGAATTTCTGATTTTTGTTTCATTTCCATCCAGTAATACCTAAAAAAAAAAAAACTATCATTATTACTGATTGCAGTTTTTAATCGAGAAGAGTCATTATCTTCTGCTATAATACCACTTTTATCAAACCGATTCTTGATTACCAATACAAATACTTCTACCACACAAAGAAACGACATAAATTGGTTGACGGTAGGGCTGCACAATTAATCGAATTTTAATCGTGATCACGATGTTGGTGGCCACAATTAAATGAACCTTTATCGTCAACGATATTTACATTCAAAATGCGAGCTTCACTGCGTGCCTCTTTATCGTACACGGTCTCAACCAATAGTCTGCCAACCACCAGGGGGCAAACTCACGGCTAACGCTTCATTAAGCTGACCAGATAAAAACCGCGCACACTCAGCACTCATAATGGCTGCTCTACGCTTGCTACGTAGCAGATAAAAAGGAGTATCTCAGCAATGTAGTAGATCCAAATCTCCATTATGGATCTGACTAGTAAGCAGAAAGTTCCCGAATGTGTTCTACCGCCACAGCAAGCAGCCGGTGGATGATACGCTATCCCACAATGCAGCGGACGCCCCGAAATCATAGAAGAAGAAGGACCTAGCTAAAAATGGCTACAGACGAACTGTCAACCATTGACACCGCCGCAGTTTCTGCGGATAAATGTACATGTATGGATGTTACGGATTACTGTAATTGTTTTTTGACTGATTAAACATTTAAGTTGTTAAGTCATACCAGACAAAATAACGGCTAGAGGAGGCGGGACCACAGGCGAACGTAACGTAAACATCTGGGTCAACAGAAGTCATACTGTATGTGTCAAAGGAAACGCAAAATGGTGGAGCAGTATGTCTGATTTCATGTCTATTAAACGATCGTTTGCTATGCAGTATTACATTAACAGGTGAGTAATAGTTGCTACGTAGCATATAGTAAATACTAAGGATTTGGATGCAGGGAATGTCAAAGGGCTTTTCTGTATAAGCTGTAATTGTTTCTGTTAAATTGCATTCTGCAATAACATATTTAGCTTTTACTTATATATATATATGTGTGTGTGTGTGTATTGGAGTTTTTTTTTGCATTATTAATCATCTATTCTAATCTAAAGTTTTATTTTTCACAAAAAAATGTTGCAACATTGTACGTCTATAATTGGTACAATAAAAATAGATATTTTACAGGACTGGATGAATGACTGTGATTAATAATTGTGATTATTTTGGACATAATCGTGCAGCCGTAGTTGACGGGATTTATTTTCTTCTCTGCTTGTTACAACAAATCATGAAATGATTACATATAATAATACAATAGTGGTAAAAATGATCACAAAACTAAAATTACAAATTTTTGTGAAAGTATTGGAGTTTCCAATACATGGGACACTATCAATAACTGTATCGGTGTATCGCTTATTTCCAGAGATTTTAACGTTTTACAGACGTCCTGATCAGTTTTTTTTCTCACCTCAAGTCAAAATCATTTGATTTTGAGCGTCTATTGATCCGATACTTCTATAATACATCTAAAAAGAATAAGGAACATTAATTCTGTTAACACTAATAATGAGAATGTACATATGTACATTCAGGGGTCGCGTTAACGGAATATTTTCGGTCATTTTTACAGTGAATCCTTGTTGCAAATACGCAGATACTTTCAACTTTATGCACGGATTCAAGGTAAATAATTCAGTTAAAGAAAATATTCCCAGACAGATTTACTTCTCAGGTGTCATAGTATTTATGTTACTAATCCGCAACATCAGTCCATAGAAATGTGTTTTACAGATAAAATAGGAGCACATAAAAAAATAGAAGTTTAACAGTGAATAAGAAAATTAAAGGATCAACATTTTATGCATGGTCACATTGTTGCTGCTGTATGAGCCAGAATTTGCTCTGTCCTTTAAAAGTCGTAAATGTAGTTATGGTTTTTATATGTGCAGGTAAATAATCCTATAAGTTTGATCCTTTTACATTAAAAAAAACAGTCTGAGTTAAAGATGCTCTACAACGTGGAACGCTGCAGTCTGCAGAGGTTTTTGCTCTTCTGGATCTAACGTTCTGTAATCTGTTTTCACATTTATTTAAAAAATATTGTGCTAAATAACGTCTCCAGAGCGGCAGGGACATCCCTGCTTCGTTCTAACCACACGGAGACTGAACACTTTAAATATGCTCCCAGTCATATTGGAAATAATAATAATATTGTTACGATGAACGATTGAAAAGAGGTTAAAATGTAGGGGAAAGTAGAGCTTGATCGGGGTGGTGGGAAGGCTTATTTTAACCTTGACAGGTAGATGTCCTCCATCAGGGACAGGAAACAGGACAGAGACACTTCCTGATGGTACTTTAGGCTGTTAACATGGAGCTGTTTCTGCTTATAACTCACCAGGATGGAGCAGAAGGCCCCCAGGAGGAAGCAGATCAGGAAGCCCTTCATCCTGGTCCCCCAGGCCAGCGTGGACGCCTGATTGGCTGCCTGCAGGAGTGACGTCACAGCCAGTAAAAACATTTAGTAGAAACAGATGATTTATTTAATGGACATTAGTTGGTCTCTTTGTTAAACGACAGCGAAAACAACAAGGAGCAGTTCAACGGAATCAAAGTTAAACATTAAACTGTTTAACTCTTTTTAATTTAACATTCTGATCACATTTTTATTTGATAAATATGCCGAATTACCGGACATGAGATCTTATTAGTGATGGAAACTTAGAAGTACAAACATTACACAGTAAAAAACGGTCAAATTCGAGTTAAATTTAAAAATATAAAGATTTACAATGGAGATCAGCAGCATCTTCATTCTGGATCTTCTAAACTAGTTTTAGGAGGTTATATTGTAATAAAAATTAAACTTTGTCCTCATTATAAAACCTAAACCTAAGAGTTTAATATCTGAGGATGTAGCTTTAACTCTGGTTTTGAATTTGAAGCCTATTTTTTCTCGGGTTTTTACTGGTTTCCTCCCAGTAAGCGGCTAACAGCTAACAGCACCTCCAGTATGCCGCTCCCATCCCCGCTGCCGCCGCCGCCGTCATCCTGGCCGCCCAGAACCTGCTTTAGTTTATCCATGTACCCGTCCAGAACATCGGCAGCAGTCCGGGTTCGGTGCTTCCAGGTAGACCAGGTGAGCTGTGAAAGTTTCAGGTAGGAGGAACCGAATTTTACATCAACAGGTGCAGCGCTTCCGCCTGCAGTACCGTCACTGGCCACAACGCCCACAGCGGGGGCGCTGTTTCACCACAAACGGTGAGAAAACGTGATTTTTTTTTTTTACTGAAATCAGACAATTATTCAAATAAAATCACAATAAATATATTTTATTAAAATTCATCTGCTACTTTACAAACTGCTATGATTTTATTACAATGTTTAAGCAAAATGCAGCAAGCACCCACGTTGTATAGGTTATATTAGTCATTAAAATTATAACATTAATAAAGCTGTAAAAAAAAACACGTTACATTGACGTTAAAACGGTTTCAATTAAGTTCCAACATTAAAAAATGGCGCTTTTTCAAGCATAGCAAAAGTTTTATTGCATAAAAGTATTTTCTTCATTATTTATCAAGCTTTTGAGAAAGTAATAACAAGCTCAGTTCCAATAAAATGTTGTACAGGCAAACTGTTAGCAATATAGCAATATATAACATAAAAGTCCAGAGGAAAATACAGTAAGCAAAGGCAGGAGAGATAGTGAATTGATACTGTATTTATGTGTTGGCTGTGCCAATGGCTGCTGTGGAACAGATTTCCCCTATAAATAAAGAATCAATTTATCAAATAGTGAAAAACCCAATGTGAGATACTGAGTGAATTAGCCAGTCTGAAGGTGTTTTTTTATATTTGTAGTCCAGATCAGATCTTAGTGTTCCAGATTATTCGAAGAACCTTCCTTTAGTTTTTATCCTGGACCAATGAGAACCTCTAGAAGAACCAGGTTAGAGGACCAAGCTGTGGCAGGCATGTGAGTCACTGAAGTATCTGTAAGCAACGTTACTGTGGAAAAGATTTAGCTAGGTGTGAAAAATGCTGTAAACACACAATTCTTTCAGAAATATAAATGATTGTTTATTATTATCATAGATTTACAGAATGAAAAGTGAGCAAACAGGAGAGAAATCTAAATTAAATAAATATTGGCGTTCCTTTTGTTTTCAAACCAGCATCCGTTCTTATTGGTCCACTGACACAAAGTTAGGGATTCAGTAGGACACTAATCAGGTTTATGACCAACCATTTACACAAACCAGGAGCTGATGATCATCAGTGAACCACATCGCTTGAAACGCAGTCATTAACTGGATCAGAAACGGTAAGGTCTCTCCTAGACGAAGGTTTCAGAGCAGACGGGGGTTTCTAGATGTGCTGTTTAAGTTTTTTAGAAGAAGCAAAAACAAACGGGTGACTGAGAGGATCATATAGACGCAGCCAAGGAAACAGCAGATGAAAGATACATCAAGCTTATTATCCTTCTACATCACAAGATGGACTGGGAGAAACCAGTAGGACCCAGTTAGACCAATCTACTGTCCAGAGAAGTCTGACCAGAAATGGTCTTCATGGAAGAGTTGCAGCCAGAAATCCAAACGTCTGACATGGAAACAAGACCAAGGGACTAAAGGATGCTTGAAAACATGAAGCGGGGAGCAGAGATCTGGGCTGATGAGTCAGAACGGGAAACATGTGTCTGTAGCAGAAGGCAGATTGGAACAATAACGAGGGTCTGGAGGTTCCTGGAACCTTTAGGGCTCTAGTTAGGATTAACGGTGTTCTATATGCTGAGAAATCCAGACAGACGCTTCTCCATCATGAAGTATCATAAGGGAGGTTCTGGTTGATTCTGCTGCAGGACAACTAGCCCAAACATCCAGCCAGAGTCATGAAGAACTATCTTCAGAAAAAGAAGAACCAGAAAGCACAGATTGATCCAGATCAATAACCAGAGAGTAATCCTGGAATGAGGAGATGGACAGACTCCCAGAGTCCTGTAGTGGTAGGAAAGCCTTCACCTTAGGCTAAAACCCTTAGCTGACAGAAGCCTGTATTAACAACTAAGCTAGTGTGGGAACCAAGTATTTATTGCTGATACTGGGTAGCAAATATCTCTGTCCTCTTCTCAGAATACTATGTGAAGTATTATTGAAGTCAGAGGATCCATTTGAGGACAAAGTTCTGTCTCAGGGAGGTCTTAGGGGACCTTGACCCTGGTGGAGTTCCAGTAGAGGGGCTGAGGCATGCACACATGGACGTGACAGGTTGGACAGGACTGTTTCCTCCACAACCACTCCTCTATACACTGCAGGAAGACAATAAAACCTCATTACCAGGAAGGACTGATTGGAAAACAAGTGATTAAATGAGCTCAGTTTGGTTGTTACGAGTTTGTAACTCCAGAACTGTGGTAGAGGAGGTTTAGCGTACCTCTTTGTGGAAGGTGTGAGTACACTGCAGCTCTCTGGTCCCTCCTGATCCTTGACTTAAATCATTATGACAGATGAGACACATGCTGTATGCATCACTCTGAAAGACAAACAGTTCATAAATCTTCTTAAAACAAGTGTGGAGCTGAAAGCATCGACCTGGTTTTCCACTCACCAATGACATGACGTTACGTCTTCTGAACTGGGCCCGCCTCTCATGAGGAACAGCTTCGGGGATGGTGGGTATGTTCGAGTGTATGAGCGAGGGTCTTGGTTCTAGCGGGGGGACGCTGGCCTCCTGTGGGGAGGGAAGGAGGCGGCGGGAGGAGGAGCGTCGCAGCAGAACCCTCGCTGTAACGGGAGCACATGTGGAGGAGTGAAGGCGAGACAACTGCATGGACGAAAGGGTAGCCTGGACACAGAGATGATCAATCCATCAATCAATCAATTAATCAGTCAATCAATCCATCAATCCGTCAGTCAATCAATCCATCAATCAATCAATCAATCAATCAATCAATCAGTCAGTCAGTCAATCAACCCATCAGTCAATCAATCAATCCATGATTCAATCAATCAATCAATCAATCAATGTTTTAATAATTAAGTTCCTAGTTAACCAATGCCTCAAAAAACAAATGACTATTTAATTAAGCAGATGACCAATCAACAAACCACAGTCAGTCAGTCACTCAATCAGGGAAGGAAGGAAGGAAGGAAGGAAGGAAGGAAGGAAGGACGGAAGGAAGGAAGGAAGGAAGGAAGGAAGGAAGGAAGGAACCGACCAGTTACTAAGACAACTGCATGGATGAAAGGGTAGCCTGGACACAGAGATAATCAATCAATCAATCAATCAATCAATCAATCAATCAATCAGTCAGTCAGTCACTCACTCAATCAGGGAAGGAAGGAAGGAAGGAAGGAAGGAAGGAAGGAAGGAAGGAAGGAACCGACCAGTTACTTTTACACAATCAATCAATCAATCATCAGTTACTTTTAAATCAAGTGAATTGAAGGCATTTTGGGACAGATAATGACTTATTACAGACGCTAAATCTCCTGCCCTGATTGGCTCCCATTATGTGGATATACGCTGGTCAGACTGGATATAAAGTTCTCCTGAAGGACTCCAAGTTGCTCCAAATGTAAATGAACATAATAAATGCTAAAAGATACGGTCAAGGTTGAAAAAACAAACTTTCCCTTTAAGGAATCCCAGCGGATTCATGTCTTGTTTTGGTTTCTATAGGTGTAGAAGCCTGATTAGCAGGTCCCAGGTCATGTTTCTCTTTAACACCCAGATGAGCCACAGTGTGAGACTCTGAGCCGAGTGACCCAGAGCTAAATACAGTAGTAAAGTAGTTAGTGTGCCGCTGGCAGCTAACGCAGCACTCCCCTACTCACACAGAGAAGGAGATCAGATGCTATAAACCCTTGCAGGATTGGAAGCTCTGACTAAATAAAGTACGGTGAACTTATCTGACTGTTTAGAGACTCCTGGTCATCATTGTTGGCATTCTGGAGGACCACGAACACATCGAGAAAGCACTCCAAACTGCTGGATGTCCCAGTTAGATGTATGTTAAAACATCTAGGAAACTCAAGAAACAGTCAACTCAGGCCAGGAGAAGAGGAGGTGGAAGACCATAGTCGTGCCTCATCTGGGTGGAGTGTCTAAGAAACTAACAAGGACATTTGTTTGCACAATGTTCTGGTGCATTTTAAATCTGGAAACACTCTGTTCATCCGAAGAACAAAACACCCAAACATAAGATCATTGGTGTCGTCCATGAGGAATGTTCACAATTCAGGAATGTTTTGTCTTTCATCCAAGAGCAGAGATGAAACGTTTTCAAGACAAGAAGAAAAGTCCATTGGCTTCATTTAAACTACCACTGCCATGTCCTGGATGACTGAGAATGTACATCAACATTTGGACCTGTTCATTGAAGAAATGAGACAGCAGCTACACACGAGGATGTCAAGGACAAAGGACACTCCTCTCATTTTGGACCGAGAAGACAGATGGTTTGAGAGGGGTGCAATGTGAAAAACCATCCTCAAACAAAGGAGGTGGCTTAAGGTTAAATCTTACTAACTCCTAAATCCTTTGACTTGCCTCAACAGGCAGGTTCACAAAGACTCAAACCTTAAAACAAACCAGCATAGTGGATGGCATTGTTGGGAACTTGTTGGGACCATTGATTGAACCGAACAGAGGGTAGAACCAGAGAGTCATGGGATGGTCTCAGTGATGATGATGATGACAATGGCCTTGTTGGTGACCTCTATTGCCCTATCAGGTTGATTTTTTTTTCTAGTTACAACTTGTCAAAAGGTCAACCATAGCTTCAATGGTTCATCTGGACCAGACCGCCATGAGGAATCCCTTACATGAACTTCTGCCAGGACTGGATGCTTAAAGGAATAATTGTTGGAGCACAGAGAAGGCATAAATTATCTGGGTTGTAATAATTTTTAAGTAGGCCAATAACTTAACACTAGAATAATTATTAATGAATCTTGAATTATCAGTGACAAAAATAGCAATATGGAGCACCATGTTCTTAATTTAAATATGAAGCACTAGTTATTGTACCAGACTATCAGTCCTTATCTGAGGGATAAACACATACACATATGTATGTTTATGCTAAACTTGCGGCACTCAGGAATTAAGAAAGTGGAAAGTTTCTTCTTTTGACGAATTCTTCTGTCTATGGCCGACCAACGAAGAGACGTGGAGAAAACGCCGTCCTGGAAACCGGATGCAGATTAATTGTCCACTTCAGTGTACATTAGAAAGGTTGGACGAAGTTTGGGGGATGTGTTCAGCAATGCTTTCTTGGACGTGCTCCTCTTGTATGGGAACAATGGTCCACAGACAGCTTTCGGCCTGGAACTGGACCAGAACCCCTGATTCCTTTTGGACCAGCCGGAATAGAATCAAAGATGGCAGAAAGGAGTTTGAATTCGCTAGCAACTTTCAAATTGCCTCATTCTTAGTCCATGGAGAGACCTGGAGAACTTTAATTGTTCAATAGGGTCTGTCTGGGCCAGGCAAGATTAGTTCAGGATAAATACGATTTAAGTGTTTTTTTGTTTTCACTTCGATTTGTTATTTTGTGTAAGATTTCATCTGCTATTGTTTGGGTAAAGACAGGTCGTTTGGGCCTGGAGGTTTAATCAGAGTTTTTCAAGGTTTTCCAACCGAGGGTCGTTTTAAATGCTGCAGTCTGACTTACACAACCTGACAGGGGTTGTCTTCTCTTTGTTTAATGGTTGATAAATGAACCAGAGTGGCTTTAAGCGATGGGCCACATACTCGAACTAACACCCGTGTTTTGCTTTTAGGCCAGCATTTCATAAACAATAAAGATTGCTATTGACAGTGTTCAAAATAGATATTGGCTTTAAAATAGATTTTTAAACACAGAAAACTAAACTTATTAGCCGTGTTTGAAACAGCCTTTTTAATGAATCAAAATTCGGAAATAAGTTTGATCACTGCCATGACCAATCCATAAATAGAAGCAATTTTCCAAAGGTTATTGACTTCTAATCCAGTTAATTTTTTTAACAAAGTATTACTTAATCCAAAGAATGTTTCATTTTTACTCACATTGTTTATTGGTTTGCACATAAACCAATGGTGCTAATTAGTTTAAATTTGAATTAGTAAACTGACTTTACCTTCACTGCCCGTATTGCAATATAAGCCTTGGTCTTTGAGCATCAAGATTCATGCTGAACTGTGACATCAGGATTTATGGTTTCTATTTCTTTGCATATTTATCCATTCATTGTGTTGTTTATTTTTGGTAGTAAGTCTGTTAATTTTCTTTAATTAGTAGTGTGTGCTATTAGCTCGGTGGATTTAAATATTTCACCTAATTATTTATTTTGTGGTAATAAACTCTTGTATTTTGGAAAGTCGTCGTATGTCTATTATTACACATACATGTGTAGTAATTTGCTGTTATATCAACAACTAGACTCTAGATGTTCATTGAACAGCAAAACTAGACTCTAGTTTGTTAAACTCCGCCTTAACAAGGCAGGTAATAAACGATAACAGACTGAAATATTTGCCTATGAATTTACTTCCTGAATATCAGGCTGTGCCCCGTATATATAACTTTAAATACATTTATTAATCCCAACAATGATTGTTAAGCAATCATTGATAAATATTCAAAGCCACATTATCGCACCGTTCTGTGTCCCAACATAGAGGAGAAAGACTTCTGGAAGGTTTCGTAAAGTCGAAAGAAATGTTATTGAAGAAAGTAAAGGGACCGTCCAACCTAACCCGGTACTGAAACCCAACAATGTTACGCAGAATTCAATGGTAACCCTTGAAAATCATAATTCAGTTTGAGGACAACAGTTTCAGGTTCAGCTCAGTCCAGGGGACAATCCATCCCCGTCCAGACTTCCATAAGACTTCATAACTAATCCCATGTTTATGTTAGGTAACACATTCATTGACCTTGGCAGGATATTGAGACCGGCAGCTGTTCTGGACCCTGGGACAGAATCCATCCACAGAACCTAACGAACAATCATAGGAAACCTGTCTTTAACTCTACATCAGCAACATTTTGGGTTTGCTCACCGGACAGGGCAGAGAAGCCCGGCGGTCCATCCTGGTTTGGGTCGATGGTACCGAACTGCTCCTGCTCTCTGGGTTTCCTCCCTCTGCCTCCCCATCCTCCCTCTCTTCCTGCTTCTTCTGATTCTCCGCTCCTCTGTACTGCTGCATCCAGGCGGTGAAGATCCTGGCATCTTCCTCTTCGTCCTCTTCTTCCTGCTCGTCCTCCTCCTCCCGGTCTTCCCTCACGGGGAAGAGGTCTTCACCGTCTGAGAACACATCCTCCTTTCTGTCTGGATCCATTCGCCTCACCAACACCGACCACTGCTGGGTCCCTCGACGATAATCTGTGCTTGTAGAACCAGCTGCAGTGCACCTTAGGCTCCAGCAGGGGTCGCTTCAGCTGGTCAGCACTGATCAGCCGGTTTGGAGGAGCTGGTCAGAAGAAGGTTCATCCAGAACCTTCAGCTCTTCCTTTTCTGCTTGTTGTTGCGGTTCTTGGTGTGTGTCTCAGCAGAATGTGAGGCTCTGACCTCCGGTCTGCGGTAATCCCTCCAGAAAAGCCCTGGAGGAGGAGGAGGAGGAGGAGGAAGATTACACCTGCTTACAGGATCGCTGTCACATGAGCTGGAAACATTTTAGCTGCTCATTGATCATGGATCTGATAAACCTGCAGGTTCCCCTCAGCTCTAGTCTCATATCATCCATAAACACATCGTGACATAATAATGCAGAACACTAATTAATAAATCTGGAAAAGCACATTAAATCACCCTTTGGTTGTTAGGTTAGCTTCTTGGTTATGAAATAAAATATTAAAATGGGTTTGAAATATTTTTTGGAAGAATTTTTATTTGTACCATGATAGTAAAAGATATAGATGACAATAAATATAAATAAATGTTATTAAAACAAAGTATTGCCTTTTTTAAAACATGTAACATAAAACCTGAATTTGTTAATGAGATTATTTAAATGTATCAAGATTACATTATGAATAATAATAGTAATAATACATATTGCTATCATATTATTATTAGATTACAAAATAAATATGATAACTATCTATTAATTTGTTCACATCTGTATAAATATATTTTAATAAAATATATTAATATATTAGTAATTATATATTTTTTGTATAAATGTATTTATTTAAGTATAATAATAATAATAATCATTGGTAGTTTTTGTATGAATATTAATATTAATTCTAGAATACATACTATGTTAAAAAAACCGGTAAAAATCTCATTAAAACATCTCTATAATTATAACAAACACAATTAGAGATGCAGTGATATTGATCGTATTGATTGTATCTGTATCAGTTATTTAACAGAGACCACAAACCAATACTTAACATGTGAAAACTCTGCAATAATTTGACAGAACATTTTTATTTTTCACTTGAACTACAAACCTTTCTATTAATATTTAGTTTTATTATCTAATTCACCATTTGCTTCCTGCACATCTGCTTTTGTTGCAAACACCAGCAAACAGATAAAAACATTTAGGTGACAGAAAAGCAGGAAAACCAGCAACTTCTGTTGTCTTTTTCTCCTCCGTTAAAGCAGGTTGGTGAACTTAAGGTGTCCTTTCTGTTTATGTTAAACCAGGAAATATTAGATACTGACATCCTAGAGGAACAAAGCTTACGCTTCAAGGAATCTGCTGCTGGGTTTTTGGAAGCAACTTATTAAAGTTGACACCGTGAATCGAAAACTTTCTATCAGTTAAAGCCATCTGGGTACACACTGAATTAACAGATAACAGGATGAGCTGCTGACTGCATGAAGGAGCCTAGAAGTAGAACGCATATATTCAACTGTTTCTCTGTAAAGTTACCGTATTCTTGTTCATGATACATTGTGAATGATGAAGGGCAAGCGCTGTTATTGTAACTATGGAGGACCAAAACTGACATCATTTAAAGAAATAGATATATTTTGTTTTTCCTTTCCCTTATACATGGATTTTTTTAGTGGAAAAGGTTATTATTATTATTATTATTATTATTATTATTATTATTATTAGAAAGGGTAAAACAAAATGGATGTCTTCATGAAAAAAAAAACGTATTTGGAAAAACAAAATATATTGATTTCTTCACCAAAATTCACATATAAGCCAAAAAAACGATATATATATATATATATATATATATATATATATATATATGTGTTATTATTTTTTATTTTTGATTATGCCAGTTTTGATCCTCCATACCTATACTAGTATCAGAAGTTTTTGTGTTTGAGAGAATGTTACGGAGTTAAAAGAACATGACATATTACGCAAATATTATACATAATTCGTTATGTAGAAATGATCATATTAACGGCAGCAATAATACGTTTTTATTTCCAGATTGTTTCCAGATGAAGCCGTAAAGGTGAACTAAGGTGAACAGCTTTTCTCCCCGCGCATGCGCGCACCGGACACATTTGTGGGCGGAGCCAGCGGCTGTTGGCGGATAGTAAACAAGAAGCTAGCCGTTAGCCGGGCTCCACAGGGCGGATAGAGGAGGAGGACCAGGGTCGGTGAGCTCCAGGATGAAGGGTGAGAAGTTTCTACCCGACTTTAATCTGCTTTATCGGGACGGAGCGACTTTCTCCGCGGTTATTATAAAGCTGGGCTCAATCTGTGCGCCACTGCGGGGCTAACGCTAGCCTGAACCCCATGGAAAAAAACTCTAATTCTGCTTTATTGTTGTTCTGAGACGCTGTAAGTCCGTCGGAAACACGTAATAACTGTTGGTTCTCAGTCAGCTGTAGTTACTCTCTAAATCGGCGGGTTTATAACTCAGCTGTTTTTCGTTATTATTGTACATTTTTTAGTTTAAAAACATGTAGGCATATACAAACAGATGAACAAATATATTCCAGGCACTCATTCTGCATTCACACAGATTCCCTTCAGATGTCTTCACAAATATATTCATATTATTATCACTGCTTTTTTACTTTTCATCCATTTTTAATCAGTTGGGGAATTTTTTCACAAGATGATTTCTGAAAAACATGAAAATCGTTTTCACTTTCTTCCTTTTTGAGCATTGATTGTAATATTTTGAGCTTATTTAGACATCTAAACATTGTCTAAACATTGTCTTTCAGGCTGGTCCCAGATATGATTTTGTCTAGAGGTTTGACCTTTGAACCCAGAGCAGTGTTCTAACTTGTTCTCTCCTCCTCCTCAGCTTCCCCTCTGCACCTCCTGCTCCCTCCTCTCCGCCTGCTGACGGCCGGCGCCTGGCAGGTTGTCCAGCAGCAGAGAGTGAAGCATTATGGGATGCTGGAGGACTTTGTGTCCCTGGTGACGGAGGCCGTCCCTCAGCTGCTGACGGACAGACAGAGAGGTCTGCTGCTGCTGGCTCTGAGGGCCAAGGTGAGTGGATCCTGGTTCTTTATCATCGGGTCTGACTGGTTCTACCGGCAGCTGGATGAACGTTTTACCGCCTGTTTCCTCCTCAGGTGACCCTTTCTGATCCGACTCACCTGGAGACGATCCGCTCCGTCTCTGAGGCGTTGGTGAGAACTTCAACATGTCTGAATCTAGAACCAATGCTGACGGCTCAGCTTCCCCTTATTTCAGTCAAACAATGTTTATTTATTCATTCATTCTATTTATTTTTGTTTTTATTTATTTTTCTGCTTATTTATTCTATCTATTTTTTGTTTATTTATTTATATTTATTCATTCTATTTATTTTTGTTTTTTCTTTATATTTATTTCTTTATTCCATTTATTTTGTATTTATTTATTTTTCTTTTGTTTATTCTATTTATTTTTATTAATTTATTTGTATCTTAATTATATTTAATATTCTGTTTATTTTTCTGTTTATTTGTTTATTCTATTTATTTTTGTTAATTTATTTGTATCTTAATTATATTTATTATTCTGTTTATTTATTTTTCGGTTTATTTGTTTTTTGGTTTATTTATTTGTTTATTCTATTTAGTTTTTGTCCATTCATTTATTTATTATTTATATATAAATTATTCTATTTATTTATTTATTTCTTTTTCTGTTTATCATTCTATTTATGGTATATAGTTATTAATGCATCCTATCTGGCAGTGTGTCACTCTGAACGTCTCAGTCTGCCTCCACACCTACAGGACAGCAGAGAGAGAGAAGGAGGGAAACAAACCGACTCACAGTCATTATTTTTTCACAGTTCTTTTATCAGAAAATAATGACGGGTAGAACGTTTGGAAATCACATTCAAATCAATGGAGCGTTCTACTTGCATTGTAAAGCGCCGTATAATAAACGTTTTTAACCCATTTTGGTTGTAAATAACAGGAATGTTGGGGGGGGGGGGGTTCTGCTGGTCTTCGTCGTCTTCCTCAGTGCGTCTGGTTTGTCGTTAGCAGGATGAAGAACTCACTGATTGCTGCTCCGCTCTCCTCACCCTCACCAATAAGCTGGCTGAGACTCCTGCTGAGTCACAGCGCCTCCTGCAGGTGGGTGGGCTGATTGCTGCCTTTTTTCTGGGTCCACCCTCCTCTTCCTCACATGCTGTGTTTCCTGTCCCAGGAAGTGTTTGACCAGAGCTTTGACTCCGCCCTCCAGTCGCTGGTGTCGGACTTCCTGTCCCGGGTGGAGCAGCTCTTCCCGGTCCCAGACTTCAGACAGGTGATCAGAACCACCCTCCTCCTCCTCCTCCTATCATCTTCGTCCTTTTAACCCACCGTCGTCCTGCAGGCTGCCTCTCTGCTCCACGACGCCCCCTGTGCTCTGGAGGACTCTCTGCAGGAGACAGACAGGAAACACCTGAGGGAGCTTCTGACCAATCAGAGCTGCCGACTGGGCCGACCAACCACTGCAGGTACACTGGGGCAAAAACATATCTGGCAGCCACTGATTGGTCAACTTGTCCCCCTTAAAAATATGAGAGAAATCTGTAATTTTCATTTTAACTTTAAGAGACGAAATGTAGAAAAACGATCCAGGAAACACGGTCACGGCGTTTTTACCAAAAAACTTCTAGTTTGGTTTCATCTGACCACATGACCTTCTCCCAGTCCTCTTCTGGATTGTCCTGATGGCTGCTGGGAAACTTTAGGCTGGCCTGGACATGTGCTGGCTTAAGCAGGGGGACCTTTTGAGCGCTGCAGGACTTTAATCCATGATGACATATTGGTGTGTTACTAATAGTAACCGTTGTTACTGTGGTTCCAGTTCTCCCAGTAAGGTTCTAGATTAGTGTATCTCAACCGTGGGTCCGTAGACCCCTAGTGGTCCGTGTTGTAATTGCAAGGGGTCCTTGGTAATGAAATATATATTTTCTTTAAAAAGATCCTGTGATGATTATAGAAATACATTATTATTTTACTCAAATGTGACAGAAACCTTTATCTCCCTGAACTACAGAAGGTTTTTCTCTTTCACAGATATAAGTCATTGTACAGGTGCTGGTTATATAATTAGAATACCATTAAAAAGTAAAAGTTTGTTGCATACATGTTTTTGAATGATACTCTATATTTATTTTTTCAGAAATATGTAACTATATACATATTATATACAATTTTCTGTGAAACTCCCTAAATACCCATGGTGGAGGTTGCAGTGCGAGTGTTTGCAGGTGTGGACAGGTGTGTTTTCTACAGGTAATAAGTTCATTAATGCAGGTAGTAACAGGTGGAGGACAGAAGAAAGAAGAAGTAACATCATTCCTGTTTGGTTCTAGGTTCTGATTTTCTGCCACTTTGTCATTCAGTGTGATTTCATGGATATGATTTTTAGTGAACCCATGATGATAATTACAGGACTCTCTCCTCGTCGACCAATCGGTGGCTGCCAGGTTTTTTTTGGCCCCCTATAGGCCGTCAGAACCTGTGGAAGGTTCTGGATCTGAACCGTTCTGTTCTCTCCTCCAGTCTGTGGTGAAACTGAGGAGAAGCTGCTCTCCGCCTGGTCCCACCCCCTCCTCGCTAGACCCGCCTCCCCTGACCCGGTCAGCCAATCGGAGGGCGGTTCTCCGCAGCTGGACGTGGAGCTGGTGAAGGAGGAGGTGGAGGTGATAACGGAGGCTGTGATTGGTCAGGTTGAATCAGAAGAGGAGTGGGAGGAGACCAATCAGAGCTCGGAGGAAGGCGGAGTCACACCTGTGGACAGGTGGGTGTGGTTTTCATCATGGAAGGTTCAGTCCGAACGCAGCGTTCTGATTCGCGGTCTGTTCCTGTCAGGATGACTGACAGCCAATCAGAGGGCTCCCAGGTTCAAACCAGCGTTTCCCAGAATCCTCAGCGTGTGGCGCACAGGTGTCCTGGATGTGGGAAGTGCTTCATCTACAGATCTCAGGTGAGTCTCACCTGTGTGTTCTCAGCGCGACCAATAAAGCGTTTAACTGCTCCTCAGTATGGAGCAACAAAACGGACATAATCAGAAATAAAAGCAGAAATATGTGTCGTTTGTTTTTACTTATAGGCAAAGAAATGTATATATTTAGTTTTCATTTTTCTTATATGTGCGTTTTGTTTCTCCTTTTCTCATAATATATCATTTCTTTTGCTGAAAATGTTCATATAAGGAAAAGGAAAAACGAAACATACATTTTCTGCTTTTATCTGTAATGATGCCAGTTTTATGTCCTTCATACTTCAGGTCATCCGCCACCTGCGCTCCAACAGAACCTGTGGGTCGGCCCGAATAACGGACACAGGGGGCGCTCAGGAGCAGCCCCGCCCCCTCCTGAGCCACGCCTGCTTCCAGTGCAGCTCCGTGAGCAGGAGCAGAACCGAGCTGCTGTCCCACCTGCGCAGCCACCAGGCGCGGCCCGTCTACCGCTGCAGCCGGTGCCACAGAACCTTCCAGCACCTTTCCAGCCTGACCAATCACACGCAGACCCACCTGGACGGGGAGGGCTTCACCTGCAGACCCCTGGAATCGGCCGGCGAGGAGGACGCCCCCCAGCGCCCTCAGCGCCGGCCGGACGACCTCAGCTGCTCCGTCTGCGCGCTGACGTTCACCTCGCAGGCGCCGCTGCTGCGCCACCTGCAGACGCACGCAGCCGAGGGCGCCCAGTGCGTCTACTGCTGTCTGTTCTGTGAGCAGAGCTTCTCGGGTAAGTCCCGCTCTGATTGGCTGCCCAGATCAGGTGGATAGAGCTAAACCGGCCCCGCCTCCGTCCGCAGGAGTCACCCAGCTGCGGATCCACCAGCGCAGCCACAACCGGCGCTGCTACCGCTGCGACCAGTGCCCCAAGTCCTACAGCACGGGGTCGGGGCTGCAGGCGCACCGCGCCTCCCACGCCGCCGACCGCCGCTTCCTCTGCCCCCAGTGCGGCAAGACGTTCAAGACCCAGGAGGGCCTGGAGGGCCACCTGCGCACCCACAGCGGGGAGCGGCCCTTCCGCTGCCCCTACTGCCCCAAGGACTTCACCGCGCTGGCCGGCCTCAACGTGCACGTCCGGCGGCACACCGGCGAGCGGCCGTACGTGTGCGTCGTGTGCGGCAAGGCGTGGCCCTCCGGGGGGGACCTGCAGAAACACATGAGGAGCCACACCGGGGAGAGGCCCTACTCCTGCCAGGACTGCGGGAAGGCCTTCTCCATCTCCTGCCACCTGACGGAGCACCGCCGCATCCACACAGGTGCACGAAACGCCACCAAACTTTGCGACTTTCTCACCATTCCTAACGACTTTTCTGACCATCTTAATGACTTTTATATCCAGAAATAGAGCCACAATTCTTCCAACCCAGAGCTACTTTCTGTTACGTTTTTTCGCTGATATTCCCTGCAGATTAGAGACCCGACTCGTACAGCTCAACACGTTTCACACGGAGAGATGGAGCTGAGTACTGTGGAGGAACAAAACTGACATAATCAAAATTAAAAGCAGAAATTATACACTTTGTTTTTCCAAAGTAATATCTATATTTTTTATCCTTTTCCTTATTATTATTATCGTCTAGAAAAATACATATTTAGATGGGGTTTTTTCTTGGAAAATGCACATCTAAGGAAAAGGAAAAACCAAATATGTACATTTCTGTCAGTCTTGGTCTTCCATAGATCACTCGGTCACAAACAGATTTAGTTTAAAAGAACTGTAACAAACACATCTGCAGGTATTATAAGCCACAAACGAACAGCGTTCTCCACTTTGCAGAACCTTGTCTGCAACTACGCTGCATCCGCTCAGCTGCGGTGCATTCAAGGAACGTTGGAAATATATGGGGAGTTCAATAATGTATGAAATTTAACAGTTATACAAAAAAAAAAATCGAATACTTGTTTAACGGCGGTCGGCAGGCAATGTTTGATCCATACTAAATATGCCCATGTTATTTTTACAGAATACTAAAAACCAAATAAAAACTCTATTCTCTCCGTTTATTTAGTCTTCCTAAATGTTTCAGCATTTTAGAAGTTCAGTTTAAAGGTCTTGAATGTCCTGTTGTAAACCCTTCACTGAACAGAACGCTTCAGGTAAAATAATAGAACATTTTCTACCGTCCGATCTTAAAGACTAAAGTCATATTTCCCTGTAGCGCGTTCAAATCATTTATTATTTAACTCGTATGATCAATTCTTTATCTAGGTAAAATAAGTTCTTCTTTTCTGTTACATTCGGTTTTCCTCATTATACCAACTTTCCTTTAAATCTTATAGCGCCCCTTTCTGCCATCTTTCCTTGACGGTTTGAGGCTGCGGCGCTGAACCCGACTCCGTCTGCTTCCCTCCCCAGGAGAGAAGCCGTTCTCCTGTCCTGAGTGTGGGAAGTGTTTCCGGAGGAGGTTCGACCTGAACAAGCACCTCCTGTCCCACAGCAGCGTCCGTCCCCACGCCTGCACCCTCTGCTCCAAGAGCTACACCCGACAGACCCACCTCAACAGACACCTGCTGACCCACAGGTCTGCTGGCGGACAGGTGGGGAAGGAGGCGGGGCCTGAGAAGGAGGCCTCCACCTCCTGACCAACCGCTGCTGGGACTCATGATAACCTTTCTGACGGGTTTTCTACTGTTTTACATTAAATGCGACTTTCATAGCTGATCATTCTCTGATCATTCATTTTTTACAATCTATGCTGCGTTCAATGACCACCTGAAGCTCTGTGAGCTCCTCCGATTGTTCCCTCACCAAACTTTAATGTCATATTAAAGAGAAAACCTGACTGGATAAATTTGTTGATGTGTTTTATTATCCAGGATATGATATCTGATATGTATTGATATCTTTTGTTTCTCATTGAAGAGGCTTGTTGATTGGGAGTATCGGATATATAAGACTACAAGTTAAAGTCTGACCCAGAGCTGGACCAATCCTATCAAAGCGCCGCCTTGTCAAGCTAACTGGCCAATCAAATCACAGAAAAAACATGATCTATTGGTAGGTAAAATAAAAGTGCCGTGTTTACAGCTGGTGAATGATTTAAAGGAAAAAGGACAACAGGGAAGACTAGCGGTTAGCATTAGCATGCAGTCCGGAGTGATGTGAGCAATACAACAAAATGTTTGTATGTAAATGTTTTGATTAGATGAATCGAAAATCCAGATTATTCAATATAGTGAAAATATCACAATTATTTTATTTTCATAGTCGCCCAGCTCTACATCCCAGAGTATTTCAAAAGCTGGTAAAACCCTCAGACTGGTTCGTCCCAAGGACAAAGCAGCCAAACACAAACTCAGTGGTGTATTCAGCCCAGTGCAGTGAGGAATGTTCAGAGCTGTATAATCAGAGCTGTACAGTTGGAAAAACAGCAACTACACAAAAGGATGGATCAACACAGGAGAGTAAATTCATCAGGCCATGACTCAGCAGTCCATCTGCACCTAAAGGTCAAAGGTCACTCCTTTGATACTCCCAATCCAGTCTGTAAGAACTGAAGAAGCCTCTTTAATGAAGAAGAAAAGTCCAGTTTCCTTCATTTAAACTCTCAAGACTGGCTGGACGAGGTGTCTTCTGTTTGTCCGCTGCCTCCTGACAGCCTGACCACAGCATGTAAAGCATGTATGTTTTTTATTACTGTAACTATTATAATTACTCTTCAGATGGATGATTGCTGACGATTTATTAGCTAGATGTTTCTATGTGAACAGAACCTCCACAAGGTACGTTTGGATAAATCTGGGTGTGATTAATCAGGTCAACACTGATCGGCAGGATGTGGACAAACTTTTATTGGTATTCATCTTGTTTGACAGGAAGTGACACGTGTTGTGGTGTTCTGCGTCTAGTCGTCGTCTCCTCCCGAGTTATCGATAACTTTCTTCATCCACCTGCCCATCCTGAACAGGTGGGTGTAGAAGCCGTACTTTCCGTCGCGGTCGCAGCCCTCGCCCCAGGACACGATGCCGATCTGGTACCAGCGATTCTCGGCCGGGTACTGCACAGAAGGACAGAGGCTGGGTCGAGGAGAACCGCCTCCTGCTGGTCACTGGAAGCACTGCAGGCTCATTCCTTACCTTCATCACAAACGGTCCTCCGCTGTCGCCCTCACAGGCGTCGCCTCGCTGGCTCTCCTCTGGTTTATAACCTGCAGGAACAAAGCGTCGGGTTAAAGGAAACGGTGAACCGGAGGGGAACCTCCGGGCGGAACGGCATCAACAAGAACCTTAGAGAGGCAACTGGTGCTCCCCACCAATCAGGGAACGGTTCTGGTGGGTGAAGCCCAATCCAACCGTGCTCCAGATAAACGCAGGGTTTCTGAACTTAGCCCACGACTGACGATGTAGTAGTAGTACTTTAGCAGTACTGCAGTAGTACTGTAGTACTTTGGGGGCTAATGCTTTGTTCTATTTACTTAAAAAGTCGGAACTCTGTGCTGGGTTTGGTGTCACGCCCCCAGTCAACAGTGTTCCAGTTAGCGTAGTGGGATAAGTTCCACCCAGGTAGACATAGTTGGTAGCAGTGATGCTGGTGGCGGGTTACTCTAATATGACCAGTAACGACTAATCTAACGCGTTACTATTTCCATACCAGTAATAGAATTAAACTTACTTGTCCAAGCCACTGTGCGTTACTATTTCTTTCATTTTTTTAAAGCAAAATATATATCGATTTCTTCTTGCGTCTCGGGGAGTGACGTCACGTACGCGACAGGTCATATTTTCAGCGAGCGGACAACTCAGCTAGCAAGCAGCTAGCGGCACACAAACATCAATGGAGGAGAGAGATATGCGTTTTCTAGCTGGAAATATAGTCACTACTTCGAGTTTGTGTCAGCCAAAGATGATTATATTAAGGTTCGTTGTACACTCTGTGCTAGCTTTAAAAACACTACGTCAAACTTGAAGAAACATTTGGAGTCGCAGCACGCCACAGTGAAACTTACAGAGAGAGTCCCACCTGGTGGTGCGAAGCAGAGAGCTGTGACCGCTGCAGGAGGTCTTACACCACCCAAACAACAAAAACTGGACTTTGGTACAAAACCAGTAAGTGGTGCAGAGTTAAAGAAGTTGGTCGGTCAGTATGTTGTAGAGGAAATGCTGCCGTTAAACACCGTTGAACACTAAATGCTTTTTCTTCTTACTTGGAGAAGGAGTACCCAGAGATGGAGAGAAAAATCTGAAGGCTGCACTGAGTGAGAATGACTTTGTTTCAATTACCGTGGATATTTGGACCGCTAACCATAGAAGCTGTATGGGTGTAACGCTTCACTGGATCAGTAGATCCACATTAGAGCGCCACAAGGCGGCATTAGGATGCAGGAGAATTCACGGTAGACACAACTATGATGTCATTGGTGCAGAAATCGAAAACATTCACTCTTCTCATGGATTACTTAACAAAGCAGTTGCAACAGTGACTGATAATGGATCAAACTTTGTCAAGGCGTTTCAAGTTTATCAGCCTGTCACGGAGTCCGATGATGAGACAGGGGAGGAAGAGTCCACCCCTACAGACGATGATCAGGTCAGTTGTCTCTTCCCCAGCACCACACCATCAACTTAAAGTCATGTAGATAAATATTTAACTAACAATGCAGAGAGCAAGGCTGTGTATAGGAGCAGCACAGCAAAATGCACAGCTCTTTGGGCCAAATCGAGTAGATCTACACTTGCATCAGAGACAGTAGAAGAAGTCAGCAAAAGAAAGCTCCTGGTACCAACATCCACAAAGTGGAATTCCTTTTTTGATGCTGTAGAGAGAATTGCTGAAATCCACATGAGTGAGCTGAATACTCTGTGCACCAAGCTAGGACTTAAGTGCTTCAAAGACAAAGAGAACCAGTTCCTGCAGGAGTACTGCATGGCCATGAAGCCTCTCTGCAGCACTGGACATTTTACAAGGTGACTGTCCTTATAGAACTTTACCACCTACTCTAGAAGTTCTGATGCAGAGGACCCTGGCTGTGAAAGATCCCCTCTCCAGGATGACTGCAGGCCTTCCAGATGCTATTGTGCAGGTATGCTCCATCTTCAAGCTGGTTACATTTTTTGATTCATACAGAACAGAATATTTATTATCATTGCAAAATAATTTTTAAACCATTCAAATGTTAAGTAGTAACCTACAAGAAAATGTAATCCACAATAGTGATTCCACATTAGGTAATAAAGGCATAAACATATCAATAATTTTTCAGGCTATCCAGATTCGTTTTGCCAGTTTGCTGGACGACAAAGATGCCCTTCTCGCAGCTGCCAGTTGTCCAAAATTCAAACTCAGATGGCTGAGAGATTCAGCAAGGAGGGAGAGAGTAAAAGAGCTTCTGACAGCAGAGTGGAGCACCGCTGTTCCTGTTTCAAAGAACCCTGCCAGTGTGCCCAGCGCCACAACATCAGCCGGTCAGATGAGATGGACTTTTTCACGTTTGAAGCAGAGCCAGAGGAGGACACCTACTCTGCAGAAAAGGAAGTCGTGGACTACCTGAGGTCGGGCTATGATCTTCAGATTCTGCACAGGTTTTCAAACATAAAGAACATGTTTTTACAGTATAACACTCCAACCCCATCAAATCTAGAAGAAATTGACTTTCTGACGAGATGTTTGACAAGCTTCTGTTACTGAGGTACAACCACTGGTTAACTCGCCCCACTGTTTCCCTCATAACATGCGATGACAACATAAGATGTTATATGTGGATGGTATAAAAAGTATTTATGTTAAATCAAAGACATTTTTCCTAAAAAAGTACTTATTGTAACAAAAAAAGGACTTAAAGACTTTTTCCTAAAGTATAAATGTTCAATGAAGTCAAGAAAGACTGTCTATTTATTTTTATACAAACGTGTGTTTCTGTCAGGAAATAGTTTTTAAGTTCAACATTGTTAATGTTACTGTTAAAATGCACCAACAATAAAGTGAGTATTGGCAAAACCGGTTGTCGTTATGTTGGGGGGGTGTTATTGGCAGCTGCTGAAAGTAACTAATAGAGTAACTTGTAATCTAACTTAGTTACTTTAACAATAAAATAATCGGTAAAGTAACTAAGTTACTTTTGAAAGCAGTAATCAGTAGTCAGTAATTTGATTACTATTTTAAAGTAACTGTGGCATGACTGATAGTACCTCTTACATACATGGTTTTAGGCTTTACTTTTCAGGCAGACACCTTTTATTTTAAGTTTAGTTACACGATCTACATGTAGGATTTATTTTGGAAGCATTCTTAACAGTGCGTCTTCTACAGCTACTGATGATGATCCAAGGAGCGGCCATATTTAAGGTCAAAGATGGAGAGAAACAAAATCGTAGACTTTCCGAGTGGCAAATCCATCTTCGGGGTGGGGGGTGCCAGTTGATTTTTCCCACTCGGAAGTCCCGAGTTCTGTTATTGCACAATCATGGAAAGTGCGTGGCGGCGCTCTACAATGTGGCTTCACTTCAGCGAAGAAGACAGCAACAGGGCTCAGTGCTATACCTGTAAGGAATAGCTGACCACTCTGCGTTTGACGCGCTGCACCGGGACTACCTCATTAGCTCCTCCTCCCGGGTCCGACCCTCAGCATAGCGCTGTACTGCAGGCCAAATCCGGTCAGTAAAACTGTAAAATATGTCTGATGTCAACCCTTACATCCGTAAACCAGTTTTACTCGAACCTACTAAAATGCTAACATTCGTTCATGTATTTGGTTTAACAGACAAACGGCCTGAGGGCGCTAAGCTAACATTAGCCAGGCAGCTGACAATACTCAGATGTTCTCCGCCCTCTGTGTTCATCATCACAGCCAAGGAAATAAAAATAGAGTAGTCCCACAGTAAGGTTTCTGATTTCATAACGTATCTGTAGCTAATCTAGACTCGATTGTTTAAATTTTTTTGTTCAATATTCTGCACCAGGTTTGCCCATCAGTGGGAACACATGCTGCTATGTTTAAGGTTTCCTGTGAAAATGTTCCGCCTGTTTAGAAATTCACAGTAAAGTAAAAAGTTTATAGAATTAAAATCCATGTTCCAATTCCATAATTAAAACTATTTCATCAAGTAGGAATATCTATGGTTAGCTAGGTCATTTAAAATATCCAAAAAGAACTGGGAACTGGGATCGAAACAAGGAATTGGAATCGTCCAAATTCAAACGATGTCCAACCCTAGCTGCCACCATAAGGGGGCGCTATTTACTGATTAGAGTTACTGCAGCTATTAAGGAGGTTCTACATTCAACTGCTGTGTCCGATTCTGAGCTCAGAAAAGCTGCTGATTTCTAGCGATTCATCATTCTGATGCCCAAGCTGGTGTCAACTGGAAGTCCAAATGAAGTCTACCTCAGTAGAATTGACCTCTGATTGGCCTACAGCAGAGTCTGTGTCCGTTACCTGCACAGAACATGTTGTCTGTGATCCTCACTGCTGTGGACTGGCGGCAGATGTCCTGGTCCACTATTGGGAGGCTGATCTGTTGTAGGACTTGAGGTAGGTTTCTGGCTGCAGGATTCCAGGTCTCCTGCAGGTTTCCCCAGCCGGTCACTCGCCCCTTAAAGCCTTTGGTCATCAGGCTGTGGGGGAAAGACCGATCATTGGAGACAAAAACCTTCACATATCTGAGAGTTTGACTCGTTCTGTCCAGAAATCTTGCTAGATAAGCAGAATCTATCTGAAAAACATCTATTTGAGACATGGTGACGTCTAGAAACTGAAAGGTAGGTGTGTTTGTCTTACGTTCTGGCGACCTCCTTGCTGGGCAGGCAGATGGGATGGATCTCATCGGTGAAAGTGATGGGCCGCCTGAGGTGCAGCAGAGCGATGTCCCGGTTTAGATTTGTCTTCCAATTGTATTTGGGATGGATAATGATTTTATCGATTGCTACGATCTTCTCAATTCCTCGTTCAAACCTGGAGAGATGAAGGAGTTACACCTCCAGTCAGAAGGCATGGGGTCTAAACACATCAACCAGCTTCTGACTTTGGCCTCTCGTCTCAACAGAACTGGTACAGTTCATCGGTACTGGTTGGTTTTCTGGCCCAAGCCTGGGTTTTAAACAAAGGGTAGGAGTTTCTGACAGGATGGAGGTTTCAGGAAGCAGCTCTGATGAGTGTTTGTGAGCCGGATCCAGCTGGTTTCAAGTTCTACCATCTTAGTGTTTGGTTTGAGGTAAAGTTTGGAGGTGGTCTCCTTAAATTATTCCACCCTCTGTGTGTAATAATACACCAGTACCACCAGGAACCAAACATTCCCTCACTACCCCCACCATTCATGTTGAGTCCAAAGAGCTCAGTCTTTGTCTCTTCTGACCAATTAACTTTTCTCATTCGTCTCCTCCATGTGGACAGATTTCAGTTCAACTGTAAGGTCATGATTTGGAGCAGGATCTTTATTCTTGGACAGCATCCTCAGTCCATGTTGAGGCTAAAACCGCTTAATCCTTGAGCCTTGGAAAGACCTCAATCTCTACCTGATGGAATATTTATTGCTAAAAGTCTGAAACAAACCAGAGAGACTGAACGGTACCAGTTCTGCCAAGCAGAGAGGTCAAAGATCATCCACATCCAGATCCAGATTATTGAGAATGTCGATGAAGACTCGACAAAAACGTCTTCAGGCAGGCTCACTTGGCTCTTTCGTGTTTCCCCAATCGGACCAGGATGTCACTGACTGTGAAGTTCTTGTTCCAGGGCGGGTAGAGGAGGCAATGCGCTGCCGTCAGGATCCACCGATCACTGATCAGACTGGCTCCACACAGAAGCTCCTGAGGGCTGCGTTTGTACAGCATCACCTGCCTGTAAACAGCAAAGTCCTCATTGTTTTCCCATGGTCTGTGTTTGTGCGCCTTCATTGTGGTTAGCAGCCATGGTGACGGCTCAGAGGCATGAGGTTACCATGGTGCTGAGGCCGCCTCGGCGTTGTCACCCCCAACGACCCGTTGCTCTCTGTAGGAGTCCAGGAGCTCTTTCTCGTTCTTATCCTGCTTGGCCTTCTGTTCAAAGAGGGGACGCAACCCACACTCTGAAACACAAAGAGTCACAATCTGTCAGGCACGGCCCAGACTGGTTCACCAACCAGTTAACACAACAGTCTGCCAATAACTCTACCTGTTTTTACAGTTAAACAAACACAGACAACAGGAACTAGTAACTAATTCCTTAGGTTCATGGTTCATCAGGTAGGTAGGCGAGGAACCATGTTTATAGCAAGCAATGGGTTCTCCACCAAAGAATGACTCCCTGAGACTAAAAATCTGGTTTCCAGGAATCCCTGAACCTCATGAACTGGACCAGTTCCAACAATCAAAATAAACTCGGAGAACCAGGGATCATGTTAGCTGTGTTTAAATGGTCAATCACAGCTTGTCGTAGTAACCAACTTTAGCTAGTAAAAGTTTTTTTCAAGCAGCTGTTGGGTCTTTTTAGGTGAAATTTGACATTTAAATGTCAAGTTAACGCATTTTAACATCTAGCAAGATGTTAAACTACTTAAAACCTTTATGTAGTAACTTTTCAGCCAGCAACTAGCAACATCATAATAAACAGTTGGTAATGTATTAACTATTTTTAGTCTCATCTGTTGACCAGTAACCATCTTATAACCTGATATCCAATGAGAAACTAACTAGAATCAACTAGTTACTTTCATATTTGTTGCTTTAGTGAAGTGACCTTCAGTCGCTGATTCTCTTTGGGTAGTGGTTAGTTGGTTAACCCACATTCCTCTCAATGCTTAATTTAACCATTTGATTTTTATATAAACTAGTTGTGCATTGTCAAGGCTATGAACCAATTTTAGCTTGGCTAGTGCAACCAGCTGACCTGACCCCATGATGAGGTCACTCACCACTCTCTCCTTGACCAAAGGTACTGGGGTTGAAGAAGAGTGTTTTCTCAGGACCCAGGACAGTTCGCTCGCTTGCCCAATCATCCGTCGTCTCCCCACCAGTCAGTGGATCCTCTGAGACACACAGGTGAACAGTGACAGGTGAGAGGCGGGATGACTGCTGGTGTAATCATGGATCGTGGGTTTGTACTGTACCACACAAGTCCAGGTGACAGTAGTCCATTGAGACGTTTCCAGAGATCTCCACGTAGCACCAGGGGCCCTCAGGGTCATTGTCGGGGTTCCGGCACTTGTTTCCCACCAGGACAATCTCTTGGATGAACTCCTTGTCCCATCTGAGGGCCACCGCCGCTGGTGAGGACCACGGGAGACAAGTGTGCCCCCCCATTGTGACACTGAGGTCCCGAGTGTAGTCAACGCCATAATTTGCTAAACACTCTGTAGTTCTGACTGGTTCTGTTGCCACAGTGGTCGGTACAAATACCTCACCTTGAGAACAAACAGGTGTTTACTCAAACTGTCCTTCCAGAACAAATCGCCATGGAGCTTTTAAAACAGGCAGCAGACCATGAATGGGTTGGACACCTACCACATTTAGGCACTCTGCAGGTCTCCTTCTGGACCGTTGGGTCTGTGGTGTAACACCAAGGTCCTTCTGGTCGGTTGTCAGGGTTCCGGCAGAAGTTCTCCTTCAGGATACTGTTTGGTTCTGAAGTGTTATACTCCCTGCAGACGGACAGAAGGTTTCAGCTGGGTTTAAACAAGCTAGTTAAGCATAATGTTACTGTGATCAGTTACCGTGATCTCTGTCTCGTATCTAAATTATCGTTCCAGTTTATATGAAGCCAACAAGTACAGGATCCGTTTAACTGGTTCTGGTTAGTTCAGGAGTTGGTATAATTACGGGTGACTATTTAGTAGATACATTGTTTTCAGGATGTTTTCAGAGAACAGGTGTGGTAAATAATGAGACACTAAATGGATTTATTAGGCCAGTTAAAAGCCTATTCATTGGTTGATTTGCTGGTTGTTGTGTGTCTAATGTCAAACTATTTATAGGTCATTATAAAAGTTCTATATCTGAGGGTTTGTGTTGATCTGCTGCTGTTTGTTTTGCTGTTCAGTTCATTTCTTTGTTTAGTTTAATATTTCTTGGGTTCTGTCATCTGCATTTTAATTTATTCTCTTATGTTCGACTAGTTCTCCTTTGGTATTTTACTTCCACTTTCTCTCTGTTAATCAGTCTCCTTACCTCAGTCTCCTTTCTCTCAGCTCTTCTATATCCCCCGGATTAAATTCGCCATACTAAATTCAGTCTCAGACTTTCCTCAACAGTCAACCATGGTGAACATTTCTTTGTTCCTTGCTGGACTCTTCTAATAAACTCACGCCGAGTCCTCTTCTTTTCATACCATCATTGTAGGTTCCTGTGTTTTTACTAATTAATCCTTTGTTTATATGGTTAGCCTGAATCTGGGTCAAAAACACCCAGACAACAACATTGAATAGGTTACTGTATTTGTTGGCCGTTAACTAGTTTGTGAACCAATATTAGCAAATTATCAGGTGACATGGTGTGTAAATCACTGAACATTGGTTGGATGGCTGGTCTGTTTGATCTTTAATGAATTAGTGTATTGGCTGATTAGTTAGTTAATTAGGTGACGGATGGACTCGTAAATCAATCATTTATTGGGTTAGATGACCTGCATAATTGATTGGTTGGTTGGTTAGAGAGGTGGTTTGGTTGGTTGACTAGACAGGGGTTAGTTGGTTTATTGGTTGGTTGGTTACAGGAGGGTTGGTTAAAGAGAGGGTTAGATGGTTTAAGAGGGGATTTGTTGGGTGGTTGGTTATAAATGGGGATTGGTTGATTTAAGAGGGATTAGCTGGTTATTTGGTTAGAAAGGGGATTAGTTAGTTTGGTTGAAAGGGGTTAATTGGGTTGGCTAGTTGATGTTCGATATCTTGGTTAGGTTAGTAGCTGTGCGAGTCATTTTCCATGGTGCCATCATCGGTCTCAGAGACCGTTGTGTTCATCAGTTCCTACAGTCCGTACCTGTAGATGGGATGAGGGAAACTGCCTCCCCAGTACTGGCATCTTCTGCCAGATTCTGTGACGTTGACGTCTCCTTTATAGTTTAGTCCGGTGCCATAGATGCACTGACCTGTACGTAGCAGAACCTGATGTTACCAGCCATGTGATGACGGTGTTAACCATCTGGTTGCTGGTTTTTACCTTGCACACAATCGCTGATAAGGTTGATGTTTTCTTTTGTTCTCTGGATCTCGGTTCCTTTACAGTCTGTTGAAGACAAACACAGCAGCTACATGTTTGTGTATCGAACTCCTCTGGACTTTGTTCCTGTTTGCAGTGCAGCTCCCAGCAGAATCAACTTGATTTAAACCACAAACCCAGCTGGATGAAATCAGCTGTTAGATTCTAATGTTTGAGTAAAAATGGGACCAAAGCCATTAAAACTCAAGGTAATCAAGCAAAAAACAATGTAACCTGAGTTAAGGAACCTAACAGTCAGATCAGAACATAACGACTCAATGATTATTATTTTACTCTTCGCTGAAGGACTCAGTGAGAGAGCGGTACTTACCCAGATAGTTTACCCAGAATTGTTCCTGCAGGCAGAAATGAAGAGTTTATTGGAGCTGAAACTGATCTCAGCTAAGAACGATGAAGTTAGAGGGAAGTCGAACCGTTATATCGTTCTGCTCAAACACTTCTCTGGCTTCCTCATGGTCACAGATTTCCTCCATACACTCCCTCTCCAGGTTCCCTGAGGACAAACAACACACCATCAAACTGCTGATATAGAGGGACCAACAGACACTCAACACTTCATTGAACTTCAGTTTGATTTTTACAGGAAAACTATTATTTTTGCTCTACTTTCTTAGGATAAATGTGTATTTGTGGTGTAATTCTGAGCCTCAGACTGGTTTCTGTGAGGTTCTGGTTCTCTTTTCGAGGATGGAATGGGTTCTAAAGTGACCATCTCAAACTTAAGACTTTGAACAACTCCTCTTTAAGCCAAGCTTAGAAAACTCTCCATGATTGAACATGCAGTTACCCGGTTTCATCTCCTCCCACAGCTGGTTGGCTCGGCGGTTTCGGGTCAGAACCTGTGAAGCCAGCTGGCTGGTGAGGAAAACTGGAAAAATATGCATTAAACATGCATTAAAACGGTAATTTTTTGCACTATTAGTCATTTTTACAATGTATGAAATCTCAGAACTGAATTTAACAGAGACACAAACAGGATCAGTCAAATTATTGGTAATTTATCTGAATCAAGCTGAGCTGCTTTACTTCATCATTCTTCAGTTTCAGCTCTAATTGAAATCAAAGGTTAAAAAAAAAGTCTCCAAGAATAAAATAATCTTCTCAACTCCAGATTAAATGTGGAGAACAGAAGTGATCCCAGCCCAGCATTAAGAACAGAATAAATATTCGGTACCATTGTTGGCCAGGCAGCCGTGCAGCACAAACAGCAGCAGAACCGCGGCCCGTTTAGACGTCGGTTCCTCCATGATCCAGAGCCGTGAGCAGAACCTCAGAGTCTGATCCAGCAGCGTCCTCTCGGTCTCTCAGAGTCCGTCTGTGTCTGATGGTGGTGGTGGTGGGGGGGGGGGGGGTTATTGACTGAAGGGTCAAAGTATGATTCTGGCTGATGAGTGGGACATGTTTAATGTAACTTCCTGTCATGTTCACCTCCATCAAGCACGTAATCTGATTTAGGGATCAAACCGAAGCTCCTCTGACTGCGTAACACCTTCTGTTCTCCAACCGTCACGGTTCCCCCACCCAGAACCAGAACTCTGTAGTTTAAACCCGCTGTTAGATGATCTTCCTGAACCTCTACACTCGTGTGGGACTGTCTGACAGAGCAGGTCAGAGGTCAGAGGTCAGGTTCACCTCCAGTCTTTTCTTGAGGAGCTTCATGAGGAGCAGGACAGATGAAAGTACCAGATGTGTCGTTATTGATCGGACCTCCGTGTGACTCAGCTCTGCTCCCAGATCAAATATTTACCTGCAGATACGGAGGTGAAAGTCTCACCGCTCGGTTCTGCTGGTTTCAGTCAGAACCGAGCCGACGTCAACCAGAGGAACCGTCCAGGAGGAGAAGGTCCAGAACATCTCCAGGGGTTCTGGGTCACTTCAAAACGTTTAAAGGTTCTATATCTGAAAATGAGTTATTATCAGATAGAGGAAACTCTGCTCTCTACTGGTGATCATTGGGCACCAGTGGTTCTGATCCAGTTTGTGTTACAATCAACAGAACTTTTGGTCCAGAATTATCCAGAAGAAAACCCTTGCAGGCCAAAAAACTATCTTAATTTCCAGTCAAAACTTTGTTCAATATTTTATTGACCCATTTAATGGACCACAGAACCTGCTCAGCAACAAACCGACCTAATCTGAAGATCTGTGACGTCCATCGGAAAGGAGACGGTTCTAGAACCATCTTAAAGGTTCTGGGGCTCCAGAAAACCTCAGTCTGCTTGGTCCACTGGGACATAGACCCATTTACTGGTTTCTGGTTCTGCTTACAGTTGAATTTCCTTTTTGTTGGACAGTAAAGAATTATTCTACTCTAGCCGCCTCCATTACTGTAACAGTATCTTCACAGGTCTACCTAAAAAGTCACCCAGACAGCAGCAGCTGATCCAGAACGCTGCTGCTCGTGTTCTCACTAGAACCAGGAAAGTAGAACACATCACCCCAGTTCTAAAGTCCTTCTTCTGGCTCCCTGTAGCTCAGAGAATAAACTTCTAAATACTCCTACTAGTTTATAAATCATTGAATGGTTTAGCACCAGAGTTCATTAGAGATCTGCTATCATGGTACAAACCATCCAGATCAATCAGGTCCTCCAGCTCTAGTTTACTGATCGTCCTTAGAACCAGAACCAAACATGGAGAAGCAGCTTTTAGTTTCTATGCTCCTCATATCTGGAACAAGCAAGGCTGCAGAGACACTGAACTCTTTTAAGTCTAAAATTAAAACTTACCTATTTAGACTCACTTATGTGTAACTGATCCTATTATTGCCAATACTATTACTAAATGTTTTTATCCTAAATTGTTGTTTTTAATCAAATGCTAAAGGTTGTCCATTATTATCGAATAAATTTTAATTTATGATTTCTTTTAGTGATTCTATGTTTTCATTTTCACATTTTTAATCATGTAAAGCACCTTGAATTGCCTTGTGTTGAAAGTGTGCTATAGAAATAAAATTACCTTTCATTTTATTCTATTCCCAGGAACATCCGTCCTAAACTTTATTTTAAAGCCACACAGAATAACCGGCTGCAGTTTAGAGGAAAAATCCAGGTCGTTAAAAAGTGAAAATGCTCCCCCTGCTGGCCAGAGTGAAACACTGCATCCAGAACCTGAAATGTATTAATAATTATATATATTAATATATTATTAAATGTATAAAGATTCAAATAAAATAATAATACTAACGTAAAGCTATTTAGTTTATGCACAATAATGCCCCGTCAAATAAATTCAGCTGTGCCACATTCCAGAGAAATAAAAGGGAAATATTGATTCATAATATAGTTTACATTCCATCAGGGTTACAGCTTACAGTTTATTTAAACATATAACAGAACGCATGCAGGCCAGGGAACTGAATCAGTAAAACACATTTCTGTTAGAGTATCTGGACTCTGTACCCGGTGCATCTATTAAACAGCTCAGATGACATCATTGTTGAAGAGTTATGGAGGCTTTGGAGCGAGTTAAAGTGTTTGAAAGAGACGGACGCTTCCACTGACGGAGAAAGAGAGAAAATGATGGAGGAGCAGCAGATTCATCCACCTTCATCAGCAGGACTGGACTTCTTACCCAGAACCAGGAGAAAGTTCTGACTGCGTTCAGACAATAGGAAGGGAAAACTTCATATTTAGATGAGTGATGGCAAGATTCGTTTTTTCAGCTTGTTCAAACTGATTAACAATTATGATTAATTAAAATGAAATGTTATTGAATGTGTCGATTTTATTTTAAAATTTGACAGATAAAAATAATGACTGGATTTTTTTGACTCCATCTGTCAATGAAAAAGTGACAAGAACGAGCTCTACTGAACACGATCAAAGATGTGGTTCCTGTATTCTGTCAGTGTGTCTCTGGTTGCATTTCTGGGTTTAAACCAACAGATCAGGTTTGGTTTTATTAAATAAATATGGGCAGCGTGTTCAAAATCATCTAACCTGATTAGGAATGCTGCAGGATGATGGTCCGTCTGTGTCAGAGACCTACAGCACGGATTTAATGCCACATGAGCGTTCCATAAACGTCAGATTTAGTCCCACATATTCAGCTGAGCTGGGTCACATCTGAGAAAATCAGATTTGTGCCGTTCAGACGGTCATAAAGGGATCAGATATGATTCACACACGGGCAAAAAAGTTTGATTTAAAACGCTTTTTTAAACGTAGCCAAAAGCTGATTAAACTGCTACACCATCCCATAATATAAACTAGTTTTCTGTCAGTAATATGAGACATTTTTCCATTTCAACACCATGCAGTTCATCATTCCACCACTAGATGGAAGACAAACTAAGCATCCAACTCCTGGAAATGACAGAATTATTTCATCCTAGATCCTTATTCCGTAATTTTAATTTACCAGTCAGCAAATGTTGCAACAATGATGACGTCATGGGAATAGACAATGCTAATATTTTCAAAATAAAAGCCTGACAGTTAAAATGAGCTGAACACACATCGTTTTAGTTACAGTAAATATTTTTGCTAAAAGTAACTTTTTTAAACGATTTGCAGATTTCACTTCTGCAACCAAAAGATCAGAAACTATATCTGTTCACAAACGCTAAACACTAAATGACATTATGAAATGAAACATGTTTTATTGCTTTTTAGATCATTTAAAACATCAATCTTCATATTTCCTGTATTTTTTTTCTGTCAAGCAATCAGAAAAACAATCTTTCTGATTGCAGTTAGTTTTCTTCCTGACATTAAAACGTTTTCAAGGACACATTTTATCAGCAGCTTATTAATAGCTGCTTTTACTGCCTTCGCCTCAGAATCCATCTATTTATGCTCATATGCTGAGGAAGACCAGAAAGTCTGAAGATCTCCATCACATCTGTTTTTAAAATTATTTTTCATACTATAATGTTTGTTTCACTGCAGCAACAAGAAAAACTTTGTTGCCAAAAAAGGTTGAGGATTATCTGTACTGTGAAGCTGAAAACTTTCAGCCTTTCTATACAGGAGCAGCTAATTATTATTATTAATTATTGTGGTTGTGATTTAGCACTCATAATGGGTTGAGGAGAATCTTTTGTTTTTGTTCATAATTATACTAATTATTTTTAATTAATGTAGATTTCAGTTCATTTATTAAGTATTTATATTAGTTTAAGCAGTAAATTGATCGTTATTTCTGTGTTCTTATGTTTAGTTGAGGTTAAATGTGGGAACTCTCAGAACCACAAGTGAAAAACCTTCTAAACGTAGAGATAAAGAGTAAAAACAGGAGGTTAGAGTTAGAAAGTGCTGAAGCTGGAATCAGTTCCTCATGCTGGACCTGGACCTCTGTGGTTTAATGTTTTATATATTTATCTCTGTGAGTGAGACATAAAGGGGCGGGGCTAATAAACAAGAAGCAGCTCACTCTTCAGACACCTTCAACACAGTAAGTCTGATTTCCTCATGCTTTATCTGAACTTTGTAGTTTAAACTGATAGTTTTAGCCTCACTGATCTGATTTATTACAGATGAAATAATCTGAAGGAGTAAAACAGGACAATAGAGGACATGAACATGACTGAAATGTTGAACAAATGCTCGAGAAAACCGGTTCTACCTTTGGGTCACTTTAAACGAGATTTTCTTTGTTTACTGTTGTTAAAAAGTCAGATAATAGAAAACTTAATGAGCGATCTTGAACGTTTTGAACCTGATTTCATAAGCATGAGTTGAGACATTTGTTACAGGTTGAAACGCGTGGGAGTGGTTTAGATTAATAATAGACTGTGGACTGAAAGCTCCTCATAAACCTGACTGGATGATGATGTTTGTGCTTCTGTGTCAGAGGTCTGATTAGGATGTGAAACTGTTCCTGGATCAGCAGCTGGGGTTAAACTGCAGAGCTGCTGATCTGCAGGGGAAACCCAGGGTTAAGAAACCTTCCATCGGTAGAGAATCAGGCACAGATCTGGATTCTGTGAGGCTCTTTGTTTCACACCTGACTGTCTGAAAGGTGACGAATAAATAAAGCTCCACCATGCTGCCGGTGACCCAGAACCCTGACGGGGAAAACCAGAACCACAGCAGCATGTTGGAGCGCTGCTGGTCGGATACATTCAGGCTGTGGAAGGAAAAAATAGACAAAAAGTAAAAATGAATTCCCATAGAGCGCGTCAGTATTGTGACTCCAGTCTCATTTATTGTTCAGGTTAACACCAACCAACCTCCATAAAGCGAGCTAACTTCAGAAGTCAGGCTTACTTTGATAATCCTGCTTCATTTCCCCAGATTCGGTTCCAGAAACGGGGCTAACCGGAAGCCCCGCCCATTCACCATGGCAACTTATGCTCTAGGATAAACCTGCTCCATAGCCGGCTAACTGTGAGGCTTATTTAAGCTTAATCAAATGATTGGACGATCCAGGGTGATGTCACACTGCGGGGATGGTACTCTGCTGCTGTTCCCTCCATCATCCCAAAAGAATGTAGGTTTTACATTTTAAAATGTGGTTAAAATGATTTCATGATTTAGTTAATCTAATGGTTTTAATTCTACCATTTTATAGAACATTAATGTATTTAATATTTACTTGCTACCAGGAACTTTTTCTTTCACCCATGTCACTCCTGACACCATTCATTATAATTACAAATAAATCCCTTTTTGTCTAAGATAGAGCCATAAAATCATCCTGCTGTCCTGTCTAAATAAAAGGTAAAAAAAATATACACGCAAGTTAAAATACTTTATTAAAGTAACTTTACATTTTTAAGACTTGAAACTATTCTTATATTGTTGTTTAATATTTTTCCATCCTTTCTTAAATCATGTTTTAACACATTTAGCCTGTCAGATATTTCCTGTTATATTCTGGTTTTAATAATTAACAACAGACTCCAGATGATCTTTTCCTCCACAACCAGCTAATATGATTTATTAAGTTGAATTTAGAAGCAACATTATAACCCAAAGCAGCCTGATGAGCTTTTCTATGCAGCTGCTGTTCCCCTTATTGGTTATGATGTAATTATGATGCTCATAGGCTGCATTAAGAAGTCGTGCCTCTTTCCTTTCCTTGTGTTCTCGCCGATCCAGCATCGACTGACAGCAGCTGCCTTTAATGTAGCGCTGATACACATGAGCCTGGATGGAATCAGTGGGGATTAAATTCACCTGAGCTTCATTGGTGGAACTGAAATAGCCTGGAGTGAACTGTGAGGATATTTCCCATGAGCCTCGATTTGTTGAGCTCACTTCTACTATCTAAACGTTAATTATAATAAAAACTGTGAGATTAAACGGATAATTTTTATGCATTTTCACAGTGGAAGAATTCATTCAGTTACTGTTTTATTTTCTGCATTTTTGAACCACACAAAATTATTATTTTCTCTTCTACTTTTTTCACACCAAGACAAATAAAAACCTTCACTTATTATTGTAAAATGTGGAATTATGTGAGAGCAGTTTTACACACTAATTCACGTTATCAATAAGAGTCAGACCAGCAAGCTCATAAAATCGAGGCTGATTTAAAATATCCTTTCTTGGATCATCCAAACAGTTCACACCAGCCTTATTTGGTTCCACAAACTAAGTTTAGGTGACATTAATCCCTGCTAATTCAAGCCGTCTCAAAAAGTGAGGCTCATGTGCGTTAGCGCTACTTTAAACTGTGTAATAATGTGAATTAGGTGATGTTGCTTTATGGACGGTTTAGAGTGTGACACAGTGAGCGCTGAGAAGTGCTTCTAACGGTAAACTTCTAAATTCATGTTAATAAATGATATTAACTGGTTGGGTAGGGCGAAATAATCTGGAGTCTGTTGTGAATTATTAAAACCAGAATGTAACACATGACACAAATAGCTGACGAGTCAAATGTGTTAGAACATGATTTAAGAAACGATGTAAGTAAAAATATTTTACAGCTTAATAAGAACAGTTTCAAACCTCAAAATGCATTCATATTTTCTTTTTACACGTCATTTTTCACCAGTCACTTTTAGGCTGTTTTAACACATTCAGACAGGACAGCATGATTATTGTTTGGGTTCATCTTTGGAAAAAAAAGGGAGATGTTTGCAATTATTATTCATGTTTGGTGACATTGATGAAACAAAAAGTTTCCGGCAGCAAGAAAAGATTAAATACAGTAATGTATTTAATCTTTGTAAAGAAAACTGCAGCTACTGCAACCAGTGTAACAGGTTTGTATTGGAGGGTGGGGGTGGTGACGGAGAGAAGAGCAGCGTTACACCAGCCCTGCAGTGTGACGTCATACGGATCGTCCAATCAGATTCATCAAGCTAAAACAAGCCTCATAACTAACCCGCCATGGAGCAGGTTTGTCCAACAGTAGTTGTTGCCATGGTGAATGGGCGGGGCTTCAGGTTAGCCTCGCTTGTGGAACCGAATCTTGGGGACTGTCAAAGTTTTTGAGATTATCTGTCTTCATGGGAAACCCTCTGATTCACCTAATGACGGCTTTAATGATGGCTGCCGTTCTGATCGGCTGGTTCTGTTTTCAGTTCCTTCCCAGGATGATGAGTCCATGAAGAACTGCTATGAGTCCACCACACTTGTTCAGAACCAGATGTTCTCTGAAGAACATGTAAGTGTTCCTATTTATTTATTTCTTTATGTTTTTTTTTATTTTTTATTTATGCTGTTTTACTGTCTCTCCTCCAGAACCAGTCTCTGTGAGCTAGAACCTGACTCCGGCCCGGTTTCTATCCTTCAGCCTGAGCCCAGCTGCTTATCATTCAGGAGCAACCATTCAAAGTCAGAACCTCTTCAGTTTAAAGCACAGTTCTGCAGGTCTGAACCGGATCCGTCCAACTTCTGTCTCCTGATGAATCTGAAGTTTGCTCGTGTTCAGAGTGATTTAAACCAGGTTCTAATGTTTAGGATGCAGAATTTGGTTGATTGTGTTACCAGAAGAGTTCTGCTGGATCTGGTGTAAGTACACCAGAACCAAGCGGATGAAACTCAATAGATCAGATCCTGAAATCAGAGTCCAGGATGAATGTGTTATCTACAGCCCTGAAAGTTTTAACTCGGTTGTTTAACTCACCAGCCACCAGCTCTCCTCTCTCAATCACTCTGAACCGGCCGGCTCTTCTCTCCTGTGATCAGCCGCTGACTGGACTCTGTGTCAGGTTACAGCCAGTTATGGCAAGCCATCAGTAGCAAAAATAAGGCGTGCACAGAAAACTTCATAGCGCCAAACTAGAAGATATATTACAATAAACTACATTCCTAAGAATAAGAAAACAGAAATCAGTGAATCATAGAAAAATGCTGCAACTCTGTTGCTAACAGGTTAAGATATTATCTTTGTAGAACGGAGAGATTCACAAAGGCAATCAGTGGTTTATTATGCATCATTTTCTTTAGCTGTCTTGTTGGTATAAAACAAGTTATCCTTAATAAGCATATTGACTAAGGAACTGAATGAAAAAATGCTAATATAAAAGCAACAAAATAACCCTTTTTTTACAGAGCAGAGTCCGAAAATATGAAATATAGAAAACTTGATGTGGGAGACACTAATACAGCAATGTCGACTATAACATTTGCTTCATTTTGATCTTTATTGTTAACTTTTTAAGCTCCCGTTCCACCTGCAGACAGTTTTCCCCTTTAGTGAACTGCTGCTTCAAACAGGAAGGCTAATACGTCCATGTATGCTTGATAGTATTTGTGTGGTGTTTGTTAACAATCTAATTATAAAAATTTGGAGTCCATCGGTGGAAGGAGAGACAAAAAAAGCAAAGACAAGAAATGGGAAAAGAGACATTTAAGTAAGGAAGAGAAAGGGGAGACCGATAGAGGCAAGTGAAGAAAGATTGAACTAAATTACTGTTTGGTTTTTAGTAGTTTTCTTAATTGTCCAAAACCCAAACCGAACTGAACATTAGATATAATATTATAAGCTGTTGTATATTTAAGGACATATTTAACTGTTTTACCATGCATGCATTGAGAATAAATGATAATTTCGGAACCTTACAATGTATGCTATAGTCTTGAATCGATTATAACTAGGGATGCAAAGATACCACCTTTTTCAAAGCAATACTGATGCTTGGATGTGAGTATTTGCTAATACCAGGTATTAATGCCGATACTTCGACCACACAAAAATGCTACTGATTGAAAGAAAGGTTCTATTTTCTTCTCTGCTTGTTGCGACAAATGACGAATTAGCTAAAAATAATAAAATAACCGCAAAACAAACATTTCAAATCAAACATGATACTTTTCTGTGAAATTATTGCAGAGTTTTCAAATTCTAATTATTGGTTCATGGCATCAGTTAACTTTAACCAATATGAGTACATAAGAACAGTGTTGGCCCCAACCCCAGACACCAGTGCAGGTATTGTTGCATCCCAAGTTGTAACACTTTTTTCCCCCTACAAATTATCACATATTGTCTGAACAGAGCCCGGGTAATCTCTAAAGGCTGATCTAGAGGAGATGCTTTGTGCACACGTCATTACAATTCTGTTCTAGATCCAGCTGATAGAGTAGTGAAGACTGGAACCACCTGCAGAACCACAGGAAGAACCAAAGTTAAACCAATAAACATGACCTAAACAAACTCTTCCTCTCTCTCCAGGGTCTCCAGTGGGCCAGAAGAAGAAGAGGAACCTGGACCCAGCTGTTGGTCCCTGAGGAGCAACCAGTCAAAAGCTGAACCTCTTCACCTAAAGACAGGAAGATGGAGATCCGATCCAGACTTCAGGTGACTTGTTAAAACAAATCATTAACTACTGTTTAAACTGTCTAAATTAATTACATCTTTAACTAAAACAGATTTGATCATTTATAAATCGGAAAAAAGTTGCAGACTCAGGAGATGAATAATCTAAACTTCAGCATCACTTAAAAGTATTTTATTCAAATCTGTGAAGTCTTGAAGTCAAGATATCATTCACTGAGAAACCATGTAATACATGTTCTTCGTGAAATACGGTCTGCCACTGAGAATGCGTTTGCATGCTTTCTGCAGGTCCAAGTCGGCAGCAAATTTGAATTTGAATCTGCCATCTTTTTTAGTGGATAAAGTGAAATGTGACATTAGCCGGTACGCTTGATGCAGAGCTTGAGATAGACATTTTGTTTGTCCGTCATTTTGATCGACAGGGTAAAAATAAATCTGGTCACAATCTATTTATATCCATACAGTTCTATACGGGTGGGTTCCTGTCTGTATGAAGTATTATTCGGTAAAAACAATGTGACCAGAGAACTGCACATACACCGGAACATAAACTCTTGCTCACTTTTTCTTAGTCTGGCTGATGTGGTTTCTGCACGGCATGGAAAGGAAATGGTAATCTTATAGTCTGATTGGTGCAGAGGCTATTGTCATGAAGTTTTTAATTTTTGGTGAGTTTTAATAGTAAGCAGATGTTTATTCCCTACACTCTCCCCAAATACAATCCACCAGGCAATGCCTCCTTTTGGCACATTTTTCAAACAGGCCGTATGGGTGGTGTAAAACACTGGTAGAGGGCTGAGTTGCTCTTTAAATATATTAGATTTTATGTCTACATCTCCTCTTCAGTTCTTGAACTTTCATCCTGTGAACACTTATTGTTATATTGCTTCCTGGTTCCTCCACAGATTGGACCAGCAGAGCTCAGAGGTTCCCAGTGGTCCATCTGTCCAGAAGCGTCAAACACAGCTGGACTCCGTATTTATGGTCTGTACATGTACAACAACTCATTTTCCATCTGTTCTGTTCTCAGTCATCTCCATGCTGCACTTTGTAGACCTCAGCACCGTCAGTCTGTCCAGCATAGATCTGATGTTTGGGTCCATGAGTTACATTTAATGTGTGATGCATATATTACTCTGTTCCAGGTGCTGGAGGAAAATATTGTTACTTTTTTGAAGAAAGAGCTGAAGAAAATGCAGAAGGTTCTAAGTCCAGATGACCAAGAATGCGTAGATGGTCAGTTGGAGGAGAATGAAGAGTTGGAGGGTGAGGACGAAGAGCAGAGGAGGAGCAGCAGAGAAGCTTTGGTGAAGATCACAGTTTTCTTCTTGAGAAGAATGAAACAGAACGAGCTGTCTGAGCATTTGCAGAGCAGTAAGAACATTGGGTGTTGTTTTCAAATGTATCAAGCAAATCTATATGTACTGCAGTAATTAAGCTGAAAATGTAAGAAATTCTAAATGTAAATGAGTCACTTTGTGGCTCCAGGTTGTTTTAGACAGGATCAGAGTTGGGTTCATATTTCAGAGACGCATAACATTTCAGAATCTGGAGAAAGACGAGGGTGAGGAAGATGACGATAAAAGATAAAAATTATTAATTCCAAGCATTTTCTCCAAGAAGCCTAAACAGCACTGGTTGCTGTAGAGTCCTTAAATGTAACCAGATATGGTTAAATAATAGGACAAGTATCTTCTTTTCTTTGCCCTGAAAGCTATTCAGCTTGTGGGGAACCACTGCCCCGAAACAGACTCCTATGGAAGTCCCCACCAGTCCATCCTGGTGGATTTAAAACAGTGAATAGCTTGCACTTGTATAGTCCCTACGGAGCCCAAAGCGCTGCAGTCCGTCACAGCTGCCCTGAGGTACACTGACAGAGACGAGGCTGCTGGACACTGGCGCCACTGCGCCCGCTGACCACCACCAGTAGGAAACAGGTGAAGTATCTTGCCCAAGGACACTACGACTGAGACAGCCAGAGATGGGGCTTGAACTGGCAACCCTCCAATTACAAGACAATCTCTTAACTCCTGAGCCACACACACCACACAGTCTGCAGGTTGATGATGTTTCATTCAAATGATGTTGATTGAGTTCATACTGAAAGTGAAAGCACATAAAAATCTCTACATGAAAATCATTGTTATTCATTTATAAATTATCCATGCTTCCTATATCTAAAATCTCCACAAAAACAGGAATTGGAGTTATAAAACTGACTCAGTCTAAAAGTCTATAATATAACCTTCCATCTTGATCCACCATAGATCGTCTTTTCTGGACTATTTACTGGTTCTACACATATGGAGGAGTTTGTCTATATTTTCAATCCATAAAATAAATAGTTTAGAAATTTCTAACCACCCCTTTTAAAATTCTGTCTTTTCTCCCAGAAACTCTGTCCATGTGTCAGGATAACCTTAAATCCTCCTTAAAGAAAAGATTCCAGTGTGTGTTTGAGGGGATCGCTAAAGCAGGAAGTCCAACTCTTCTGAACCAGATCTACACAGAGCTCTACATCACAGAGGGAGGGACTGGAGAGGTCAATGATGAACATGAGGTCAGACAGATTGAAACAGCATCCAGGAATAAACACAGACCAGAAACAACAATCAGACAAGAAGACATCTTTAAAGCTCCACCTGGAAGAGATCAACCAATCAGAACAGTGATGACAAAGGGAGTGGCTGGCATTGGGAAAACAGTCTTAACACAGAAGTTCGCTCTGGACTGGGCTGAAGGCAAAGCCCACCAGAACATCCAGTTCATATTTCCATTCACTTTCAGAGAGCTGAATGTGATGAAAGAGAAAAAGTTCAGTTTGGTGGAACTTGTTCATCACTTCTTTAATGAAACCAAAGGAATCTGCAGCTTTGAACAGTTCCAGGTTCTGTTCATCTTTGATGGTCTGGATGAAAGTCGACTTCCTCTGGACAACAATGAGATCCTGACTGATGTTAGAGAGTCAACCTCAATGAATGTTTTGCTAACAAACCTCTTTAGGGGGAAGCTGCTTCCCTCTGCTCATATCTGGATAACCACCAGACCTGCAGCAGCCAATCAGATCCCTCCTGAATGTATCGGCATGGTGACTGAGATCAGAGGGTTTGATGACCAACAGAAGGAGGAATACTTCAGGAAGAGATTCAGACATGAGAAGCAAGCTGGCAGGATCATCTCCCACATCAAGACATCAAGAAGCCTCCACATCATGTGCCACATCCCAGTCTTCTGTTGGATCACTGCTACAGTTCTGGAGGATATGTTGCAGACCAAAGAAGGAAGAGAGCTGCCAAAGACCCTGACTGAGATGTACATCCATTTCCTGGTGGTTCAGACCAAAGTGAAGAAGGTCAAGTATGATGGAGGATCTGAGACAGATCCACACTGGAGTCCAAAGAGCAGGAAGATGATTGAGTCTCTGGGAAAACTGGCTTTTGATCAGCTGCAGAAAGGAAACCTGATCTTCTATGAATCAGACCTGACAGAGTGTGGCATCGATATCAGAGCAGCCTCAGTGTATTCAGGAGTGTTCACACAGATCTTTAAAGAGGAGAGAGGGCTGTACCAGGATAAGGTGTTCTGCTTCGTCCATCTGAGTGTTCAGGAGTTTCTGGCTGCTCTTCATGTCCATCTGATCTTCATCAAGGATGGTGTCAATCTGATAGAGGAACCTGAGATGGTAGATAAAGAAGCAACATTGGCAAGTGTCCAACAAAGTGCAATAGACAAGGCGTTAAAGAGTTCAAATGGACACTTTGACTTGTTCCTCCGGTTTCTCCTGGGTCTGTCACTCCACACCAATCAGAATCTCCTAAGAGGCCTCCTGACACAGAAAGGAGTTCACTCACAGACAAACCAGGCAACAGTTCAGTACATCAAGAAGATGATCAGTGACTCTGTGTCAGTAGATAAAAGTATTAACCTGTTCTACTGTCTGAATGAACTAAAGGATTGTTCTCTGGAAGAGGAGATCAGGAAGTATCTCAAATCAGGAAGTCTCTACACAGATAACCTGTCTCCTGCTCAGTGGTCAGCTCTGGTCTTCATTTTACTGTCATCAGGAAAAGATCTGGATGAGTTTGACCTGAAGAAATACTCTGCTTCAGAGGAGGCTCTTCTCAGGCTGCTGCCGGTGGTCAAAGCCTCCAAGAAAGCCCTGTAAGTATTTATAGTTTGAATCAGAACTAAATAATGTTATATTGTAAATATGGTGTGTCGGTTTCCAGGTTGAGTGGCTGTAACCTTTCAGCAAGAAGCTGTGAAGCTTTGTCCTCGGTTCTCAGCTCCCAGTCCTCTAGTCTTAGAGATCTAGATCTTAGTAACAACGACTTGAAGGATTCTGGAATAAAGCAGCTGACCTGTGGACTGCAGAGTCCACACTGCAATCTGGAAACACTCAGGTCAGGACATTTTTGATGTATATGGTTTAATATATAAAAATACATTTTTGAAACAATGAGATTCATTTTATTCTAATAATTTACGTCAATCACTAATCCCAGACATGCATTAAATTGGATAAAATGACTTATTGTTCCTAGTAGCATCTAACAAAGCTTTAGCGCTGTTGTCGAAGCTGATTTCTTGGCTGCTTAATGCTGCTCCCGAAAGATTCTGTATCACTTTCTGGGACACTTGGGAACTGGGGAGTATGGCCTGCAATGACTACGTTGCACCTTCATATTTAGTGATTATAACTGAAATAAATGGAAGAAAATGACTGATGGATAAAATAATAGAGTTCGAGCAGGAACATCAGCTGTACCCAGTGGTTAATTTAATGGATCATAAAAGAGAAAGTATTTTTATGGACCACATTGATTCTTTGAATATAGTCAAATTTATTATGATAATGATATTACAATAAAAAAGTAACAAGTGAGCTCCTTTTTGTGCAGAAGATGTACTTTTCCAGGTATTTGCTGCGTTTTTGTACCTTAATGGTATTGTCTCTTTAGTCTTTCAGGCTGTCTGATCTCAGAGGAAGGCTGTTCCTCTCTGGCCTCGGCTCTGACATCCAATCGCTCCCATCTGAGAGAGCTGGACCTGAGCTACAATCACCCAGGAAAAGCAGGACTGAAGCTGCTTTCAGTCAGACTGGACTCCTTCAGGTTAGGACTCATCATCTTGTTAAGAATGACTGCATGAGAGGTTTATAATCGTGTCCTCAATGGCAGGTGTTCTGGATGTTTTAGGATCATCTCTGCTCAAACACAACTGAAACAAACCATTGATTCAGGTTGTAACCATATCCTGAAGGGACACTTGAATTCAGACACTTCATGCTGTGAAAGAGGGTTTAATTAGTCATTCACTATGAAATTAAGTAACTTTGCAGCAGTGTTTTCTCTTTGTTAAAAGGATGCTTGAATATTTATATAAGTAAAACATAAAGGTAGACAAAACTAGCAACATACTGTAATTGTTGATGGTTCTGGAACACAGACTAATTTACTGTTTTACCAACTACATCTTACAGAGCTGAACCTGCTGCTGTCGAGTGGCTGAGACCTAACTTAAGAAAATGTAAGTATGTTTATCTTAAGGAAATTTCAATCGAACGCAACTGGACTTGGTAATTTGTCTTGGAAGACGTTTCACCTCTTATCCAAGAGGCTTCATCAGTTCATGCTCGCCGCTGACCAGGCTGGGACTGGTCCAACTAACTGGTGTGGAGACTCAGCTATTTAACCTCTTAGAGGGCTTTTACAAGACCGATTATGTCATTGGATCCTTTGTGCTCCACGTCTTAACGACGGTTGTTGGCGTGTCGCCTATTGGTGGAGGTTAGGTTTCGGCTTCATTAGTACCTATTGTGTAATAACGACAGTCGATGGAGTCACAGTTGTTTTTCTTTTTAGAGGTTAAGTTGTTGAGTCTCCTGGGTAGGGATGAAAGGGCAGCGTTGTAAATTGGAGATAGGTGATGTCTCAGGCCTCCTCCTCTGTTTAGCGATGGTTTCTCTACTTTTACATAGATGGCTTCTTTTACTCCTCTTTCAAACCATCTGTCCTCTTTGTCTAATATCTGGACATTGCTGTCCTCAAAGGAGTGGGCTTTCTCCTTGAGATGTAAATGAGCAGCAGAGTCCATGCCTGAGGAGTTAGCTCTCCTGTGTTGGGCCAAGCGTTTGTACAGTGGTTGTTTGGTTTCACCAATCTAGAGGTCCTTGCATTCTTCATTGCATTGGATTGCATACACCAGGTTGCTTTTGTGTGGATGTACTAGTCTGTAAGTATGTTTGCTTTTTAATTATATTTATCAGACTTTTCTGTAAACGTGCCTCCAAGCAAATTAAAAAGTAATTGATTTATTGTATTTTGTAAATAATGAATGTCTTCCAAAACCACGTGAGTTGAGGTCCATCTGTAATTTTTTTTGAGTTTGTCTCCACCAAGTTCGGCCCAGCTCAGTCAAACTGGACGGAAAACATCTGAGAACATCAGTTTCAAATTTTGCTACAGATTCTGGGCTGGATTTAGGTCTGGACTTTGACTAAGCCAGTCTAACACATAAGTGTGATTTGCAGTATGCTTTATAGTGAGGATATAATGCTCAGAGTAATGTGAACTGTTAGCTTCCCCTACACATCATGTTTTCAACACAGGCAAATTAGTTAATTGTTCGTCTCATGTGACCAGATCATTGTGTTTTCTACTGTTCTTACCTTCTGCTGGGTTCCTTGGTCTCCATTATGCTGGATTTTCTCTGATGTTCTCTAAAGGACCTCTGAGACCTAAAGAGCAGCTGCTTTTATTGTTAATGCTGCATCCTCTTCTCCCATCAGATTCCTGTGAGCTCACACTGGACCCAAACACAGCTCACAAGTTCCTCAAGCTGTCCGAGAGCAACAGGAAGGTGACAGACCTACGGAGGGAGCACCCATACCCTGATCATCCTGACAGATTTGATTACTGGCCTCAGGTGCTTTGTGACGCTGGTTTGACTGGTCGTAGTTACTGGGAGGTGGAATGGGTTGGGAAAGTTTATGTAGCAGTAAGTTATAGAGGAATTGAAAGGAACGGAGATAGAGATGGTGCCAAGTTTGGGGGAAATGATCAGTCATGGTGTCTTGCCTGCACGGATGGGGGATACAACGCTTGGCACAACAACAGTGGGACAATCATTCCTCTTCCCTCCTCTTCTACTGTCTCCCACCGTGTAGGGGTCTATGTGGACTGTCCTGCTGGCATTCTGTCCTTCTACAGTGTCTCCTCTAATGAACTGACCCATCTGCACACCTTCAACACCACATTCACTGGAACGCTTTACGCTGGGTTCGGGTATGGGGTGAAACTGAATTCCTCTGCCCTTTTATGTCGGCTCTAAACCTACAGTGTGGTTTGATTAACGTGACGAAAAACCTCATGTATTATACGAGCATCATGTATGAGACCAGACTAAGAGAGCAGTTTGAGAACACATTAAAATGTCTGAAACATCTGAAATCTGTGCCCATAAATCAGTTTTTACTTTCATTGTACAGTGATGCACTTTAAATACTCCACTTTCTATGATGCTGGCATACGCACAATATTACCTCATAAGTTTGTATTTAACTTATATGTGCCTGTGTATCTTTGATCTGATGCATCTTCTGTAACATAAATTGTAATGACACTTAGCCTATTTATTTTGTATTTTAAAAAAGTTTATGTTATCTGTGAAACATTTGTTTGCATCTCTGATGTTCAGACTTGTGTTAAATGTTAAATCATTTAAACATAAAAAAAATGTTTAAATTTGTTTCATTTTGTAGCAGTCTGGTCTCTTCTTGGCATTAATCCAGCTCTATCTGTTTTTATGTCTGCTTTACATGGACATGAAATGGGTGTAGTTTAAAAAACAAAGTCTCAAAAATGGAACCATAATAACTAAAATGTTTATCCAAATGAATTCACAAAATACTGCAGTATATACACTAGTCCCACTGGTGGTGCTGTGACACTGCCAGAAAAGCACAGAAAAGAAAACTGATCATATGCAATCAACCCAGTGGCAAACAACAAATCCATCTTCAAATGTGAGTTTTATTCAAAGCATCTGATGTCTGTGGTTCTCAATTTTCTGCTGCTGGTGACAGAGGAGGCACAGTAAATCCTATTCTAGGACCCATAATATTGTAACACTATTTGCTTTATTAGGACTGAAATACCATACAGCACCATGTTTGTTTACTTCATCACAGAGTTGGGCATGCATATTAATTAAATTAAGTTAATGGAGTTGAATTTTTTCAAAGGTTCTAATAAGTAATACTCTGATGTAAGTGTGCATTGCATGTACCAGTTGAATCTCTTCACCACTACAGCCGGTTGGTTGGCAGTGTGATTAAAGGTGCTATGAAATGGGCCCAATTATCCTGGTTTCAAAGTCTGCACCTTCCAGTCCTTTCAAAATGTATTTGTAGTTGAGATGAAGTTAGAACAAGGTGTGGAAAAAGATGAGAACAGTTTGGAGATTGAGTAGATGTTAGTAAGGAACTAGGTGAGGGGAAGAGTGTGAAGTAGAGAGCTGGGTAAATTGAGTGAAACTAGGTAGAAAAGGGAGAAGAGGATGTTGAGATTGAGGGAAGGCTTATCAAAAAGTGTGGAATTTAAGCAAATCCTTTTTTTGTATAATTCCTTCCCCTGTATTTTTCCCACCCTAGGATTCTCTGTGTTCCCTCACTGCCTGCCTCTCCCCACCCTAGCTCCTTCACTACACATCTATAAATCCTGATCCTGGGGATCTATTATCCTACAAATTTTAGATGTATCCCAGCTCCAACACACCTGAATCAATTTGTTCAATTCCCTCATCAGCAGTCTGTCAGCTCTGCAGAGGCCTGGTAATGAGAACTTAATTTGATTCCGCTGTGATGAGAAGGGATGCACCTAAAAATTGCTGGATTGTAGATCTGGGGGAAGAGGATTGGGCACCTCTGATCTAGCTGATCTTCAACCTGCCATCAGCTCTTTCTGCACCTCATTCTAGCATCATGTCAACTACAAGTGAGTTTTGAAAGGATTTGAACCCAGGATCATGGAACCCATGACACAGTGCCTTTAACCTCACTGTCAACCAACCAGCTCTAACCAAGTGGTGAAGAGATCCAACTGGTACATATAATGCAAAATCACGTCAGGGTATTACTTTTTATAATAAAATGTATCTCCATTCATTTTAATTTCCATGTGCATATTCCCATGAAAGATTGATAGAACATATTATCAGGATTTGAACCCAGAATCATCAGTTCCATACTGCCAATAAACCAGCTGACAATTTAACTGATGTAGTCAGTGCAAGTATTGCAAACTCACATTCCATAGATGTTAACAAATTGTTTTAATTTCAAACAAGGTGTCAAAGTGGCCATGCTTTACGGTGCTTTCACACGGAACACGATAGATGCGACCAGAGAGTCAAGTTTATATGTGAAGTCAATGGAAGAGCGCGACTGGGGATCCTGCAACAAATCAGAAGCAGATTTGCATTGCGAAAAAGCTTTTCTGCCAGATTTCCGCGAGCAAATAGTGCAGCTGGTCAATTCAGGCGTGACCGAAAATACACTCTGCATTTTACGTGGTGCATTTTATGCGTTCACGCTTATCGCATCTGCCGAAGAAGTTGAAGAAATCTGAACTCAAGCTTCAAGTCGCGCCGCAACAACCAATCAGCTGACGGTTGTCAGTGATGCTGTGACTAACTGAATGGAGTCACTGCATCACCAGGACACTGATAAACAGCATAGTAGTTGTGTCAGCGGGCAAAGCTTGGACCTTCACGGCACAAAGTGGGCGAGGAGCCGGGGTGTTTATTGATCCCTCCACCGTAGTTTGGAGACCATAGTGAACCAGACAGCTGCACTCACACATGCTGGGCTCGATGGAGATGGAGCTCCACTCCCAGGTTCTAGGTCCTAGGCTGACCGACTGGATAACTCTTTTTTATATTTTCTATTTTTGATCGGAGGCAAAAATAAAACATGACAAACAAGGCATTTTTTTGTTATTTGTTTCCAATTTCAAAACAAATAACCAAAAAACCCCCCAAAAACAATCATGGTCCGTGTACTTTTTGATAACTGAAATTTCATTTTAGAAACAAAAACAAAAAAGTAAAAATGAAAAGAATTTTCCAATTTAAATTTTTGATTTAACAATGAGTGAGGTAAAATTGGGTACTTTTTAATTTCTGCACTTAAAAACAACATTCATAAATTTAAAATTACACATACTTTTATGGATTTTTGGTTGTCCGAATAATGAAAATATAACCGCTTTAAAACAATTAAATAGACGAAGTTTTATTTAAGTAAATTAAGTAAATTAATAAAAATACGCATTGCTTTGTGTGTATGTGTTTTTTTAAACAGCTTTGGGTTGTTTTTTTGTTTTTTTTAATGGTGTGAATCGAAGTCTGAATCATGTTCATTAAAACCTGATGGATATCATCCACCAGTACCGTATTGCTTTAAATAGGGTTAATTTTTTTAAATCCAAGTCGACAGCCTAACATTGGGTCAGCACAACATTTTCTGACAGAAACTCCTCCAGATTCTCCATGTTCATATGACATACACTCAGATATAATTGTCGAAGACATTCTTTGTTTTGCCATCTCTAAAATAACCCCTGACTATCGTTCCAAGGTCATGATCACGGTCCAGTTTGCAAATCAGGTTGAGTGTCTGCTGCAAGTTTCGCGTTGACCCGTCTGTAGGTTGTTAAGCTGCAAACACTTCCTGTTCAGACAAAATAAATAAGAGGTGTTTTCTTGTTTTCATTTCTTGCATTTTTCTTTCTATGTGGGGGAAAAGACTAAAGAGAAAAAGCAGTTGTTTGCCGTTTTCTCTTTTTTTCCAAGTTAAATTCTAAATAAGACTCTGTTTTTTCTTTTTTAAATATTTGTTTCTTAAACGAAATTTCAGTTACCAGAAAGTACACGGACCAATCACACTGTCATTTTCTGATTTTTGTTTGTCACTCAAAAGTAGAAAGGACAAATTATACACAGATTTTCCTAACAGAAAAACTGTTTCTGATGTTTTTTTTCCGAATAGAGATAAATGTTTGCTTTGTTTTTTTGTTTTTATTTGGTAATTGACAGAAACATGGCTGAAATTGTTGTGTCAAGGAAATCTGGGTGTAGCAGCCCCTTGACATCCAAACAATATGCACCGAGAGAGTGTTGACGGGTGTAGACCTTTAATTCATTTCCTTTCATTACTTAGTTTCTCACACAGAATTGCGAGTACAATGATGACTTTAAAGGACCATAAAACACAGTGAAAGCTACAAAGGAACAAAGAATTACAACACAATTATTGAAACTATCAATATTCAATAAATCACAATACACACAAAGTCTTCCTTTCATGGTAACATACCTCGCTTCGCTTGCCAAGGCATGCAAACTTTAACAAAACTTTAGCCACTCTGCCATACCATGCAGCTGTCTTAAAACATTTGGGAAGCTGAGGAGGTTAACTTTGAGGATTAAGGATGTTTTTATAGTTGTCATTTGTTGCAGGGTTCAAAGGTGATCCTTCTGGGAAATATATCATAACATCAGTTCCTTGTTTGTCCTCACACAAGGAAGTAGCAGATGGGGCTAGAAACTCTTTTCTTTCTCAACAGAGAAGGATGTGATGGTAGAGGTGGATTTGTGATGTCAGGGGCAGGAGTGGAGATCAGGGCAGCTTTCTGCTGGACAGCTGGCCATAAGGATTGGTAATGTGATGTTGAAGTTCAGACAAAGCGACAGATGGTTTGGTTCAATGGGGGATGAGCTGGTAGCGTGGCAGCTACTTGGAGCAGTAGGGACACGGATTCCCACTACTGATCTTGTTGGAGTGCGGTGGATGCCGTCAGAGAGGGCCGCAACCTTTTTACAGTGCGAGGTGTAGACCCAGGTGGCGCGTTCAGCAACCGTCAACTCTGTTTGGGTTGTCTTCAGGATCCTCTGCCTGGTAGGTACGGTCAGCTCTTAACTTAAGAATGAATATCTGACAAAGGTTTGGCAAAAAACAATCTTTGAGCTCTAATTTTCAGCCCTTAATAAACTTAACAGCTAATTTAATGGCCTATTCCCTCCTCTGACACATCTATGTCAATTCTACACAATGAGGAAAAAGATTAAAATAAAAATAGGGCAGTATGTAGAGCGTGCACTGATTTTCAGAGAATAAAAAATAAAATAAAATAAAAATAAATAAAAAATAGAGCGCAGTGCGTTACAAGCCTGAAAAAAGGCTGCAGATCAGGAGAACATCATTCACATGTCATTTAAATCTCATTTACAGGTATAACACTGTTAACATAATACAGATGATCAGATTACATAAAAAATAGTAAGCTAAACTGTCAGTTGCACAATAAACAGGAATTGTGATCTATAACTTTCAATGAGTAGCAGTCTCTTTTAAGTTTTCTTCTTAGTGTGGAAGTGAAAAAGTCTTTGTGTAACAGTTTGTGTAGTGTGTGTGAGCGTGCATGACCTCGTTTGCAGGGGCTGATGGGATCAACTGCCTCCCCTTCCCAACACTCCGCCTCACGTTCCATTCAATCCGGATGAGTCCACGGTGGAAATTGTCTCTGTCACGCACTTCTCTACTTCTGCTGCTTGTTGCAGGGGAATCAGCTGTGCTTTGTGGACAGTGTCCTTCTTGGGTGCAGTTTTCTGCTCTCCTGAGCAGAGTGCGACATTAGCAATAGTCCACACTGTGTAGGAAGTCTTGGTGACCTCAGCAAGGTGTGGCAGCACACCTTCTATGGCTGCTGAAGGGGAGGGGGTTTGCAGCAGTAGGGGTGTAGGCTTAGCAGTGAACAAGTCATTTTCTTCTTTGGAGGGGTTTAGGCTACGTCCACACTAAGCCGATAAGGTTATACGGGGAGTTAGACGGCTAATGTTATCCACTCAACACGAGCATTTAGAAGAAGTAGCATAGCGAGACTCGTCTCCATCTTTGCTGTTGTCATTATATGCTGTGGCGTTGTTGTCGTCATCAATTTAGGACGCAGCATTTGATTGACGTTGCTGCTCTGATTTAGCCGGAGACCGGATAAGTTGCGTCCAGAAGTGCTCATTTAGCCGTTGAGATAACAGTTAGACGGCTCTCTTACCCGGCTAATACTAATAGTTATCCGGCCACAGACCTTAAACGACGCCGCCTTAGTGTGGACGATAGGGGGGTGTAGACTAAATACTTATACGTTTAAGGCATTATCCGGCTTAGTGTGGACGTGGCCTTAGTCTCAGGTAAAGTAGGAGGCATTCCAACTGGAGGTAGGGGAACTCAATGGTCTGATGTTGGGGCGATGGTACGGTATGTTTTCCATTGTGTGGTTGATGTGCAGGAGAGGCGGAGTTGTTGGGGTCAGGTTACAGCAGCAGCCCTCTCACCGTTCTGCAAAATAGAGAAAGAAAAATAGAGGCAGTAACAGGGTTTCTAATCAGGAGCCTTATCAGTCTCTGTGTTCTTTTTTTTTCCATTGCTTGCTTTCGGAGCAGTGAGTACAATTTCAAACATCCATCCAAACCATACAATTAGAATATTTTTGCACTTAAAAAAAAATTTTTTAAACATCACTTGCTGTATTCTTTCTAATATAATAGAGTTTTCTTTCCATAAAACTTGCTTTTTCTAGACTGTTCCTAAGTTTCTTCAATTGAGTCTGACTGGAGACTCACCTTCAGGAAATACATGTTTCACATCCACAGGATATATAATTACAAATCTCACCATTAAAAATTATGTTACATTGTTTTTTTGTTGTTGTTTTTTTTTACATGATTCATAAAACAAATTCAGGTTCCCTTAGGATAAAACCCACATTCACTCCAAAATTTTAAATAATCACATACATTATCACCATATTTATTTTTCATTTGACACATAAGAATAGATTTAGGGAAATTGGAAGAAACTTTTCTAAGTAAAAGTAATTCTTCCATTCACTAACTGTATCTGAAAAGCTGACAGCTCAAATCTTTTGTTGTCCTTTATGAAAGAACTCAAAATTTGAAAGGCACGATCTGGTCTTGCTCAAAAAGTTCACGATATTACTTCATTAATTGATTTTGCATAATGATCACAATTATTTATTGATTAGTCTTGCCTAAAAAGGCTCACAATTATTTATTGATTAGTCTTGCTTAGAATAAGCGCACAATTCTTAATCGGTCTTACTTTAAAAGCTCACAGGGGCTTATTCTTGCTTCTAGAAAGCTCAGAGTCAAAACATTAGCTGGTCTTGGTAAATTATTTTATTAATTGTATCTATTTATTTTCAATAAATAAAATAAACAAAAATATCTACCTCACAGTCTGGACTCAAGAATTCAAACCTATTTTGTCTTCAGGTAAATTGTCGGCCGGCACAGATGCAAGAAAAAGGTTCTCCCAATTATAATGAAAACAGCTGACCACAAATAGGAAAATATAATTTCTTTCTGTCACAGTTGGAGCATTTTATATGGTAAAAGGTAAATGGCCTGCATTTGCATACTGCTTTTTCAGCCTCACAGCGCTTTACACTACATTCAGTCATTCAGCCTTTCACGCACACATTCACACCTTGATATCAGAGAGCAAAGTATGAATCATTTTTTCATGTCAAACATCTGTAACCTGGTAGTTTAGGACCTAACACGGTTATTTTGTATCACACCTAATCTGTCCACTATAGAGAGCACAGATCCTCTCACAAAACCAAAAAAACATATTTTATTTTTTTAAGAAACATGCTAAAATTGACAAAATGAAAACATTTATGACTCAATTTGATTATGAATGTGAGAATAAAGGAACAAAACACAGATTAAAACAAAATAAGGCAATGAAAGCAGTAAGTTCAACATGGCATTTATCACATTAAGTTATGGTTATTTGGATTCTAATGTCCAAGGAAAAGAAATATCTGTCACAAATAAGGTGTCACATTCCCAAATTTGACAGTTTAACCAAAGTTAAAATGTATTATTAATAATAATAATAATAATAATAATAATAATAATAATAATAATGCATTTTATTTAAAAGCGCCTTTCAAGAAACTCAAGGACACTGTACATTAAAATTACATATAAAAGCACAACAAAACAACAAAAATATAAAAATAAAACAAAATCAACAGAGGGATCACAGGGTATTGTGGTTAGGGAAAGCAGACATGAACAGAACAGTTTTGAGTCTGGTTTTAAAAAGTGAAAGAGAGTGGACGTTACTGAGGTCAGGTGGTAGAGTGTTCCAAAGCCGGGGAGCCGAGCGGCTGAAGGCGGGCCGGAGGGACGGAAAGCCGGAGGGAGGAAGAGGACCGGAGAGAGCGAGAGGGAGTGTGGACGTGAAGTAGATCAGTAAGGTAAGAAGGAGCCAGGTTATGAAAGGCTTTAAAAGTGTACAGGAGTAGATTGAAAGTGATCCTGAAGGATACAGGGAGCCAGTGTAACTGTTGGAGAATGGGAGTGATGTGGTGGAAGGATGGAGTCCTGGTGATGATCCGGATTAACAAAAATGATTCTGTCAAAGTGGACATATAATTGTCTTTTTTTAATAAATTTATATTTACTTATCAGAAAATGTATGTGTGTCCAGAAATTTAAAGATTGCTACAGGATTGTTATATTTGTACCAGTTAGATATGAGTGTCCATTGGTTGGCGAAGTGGTTACAGATGCTCTGCTGCAGTTTTGATGGCCATTGCTTCAAATTCTGCCAGCATTATTCTGCAAAAGCTTGTCCAAGGGACTATAAATCTAATATTTAAACATATCCCAAAATCTGATGTGAACTTGTCATGTCTACAAACTACAGTATGTACTCTGGCTGGCTTGTTGGAACTGTGTATATGAAAACAGACCACAAAACTACTTCTATGAATTTATTGAAACTTGACGTGGTTTTACAAGAAATTTCTCTCTGCTCAACTCACTCCAAACATTAGTTATATTATCCCAGAAAAAGCGCAATTAATCTCTCAGTACATACATGTTTTATAAAATGAATGACATTGAACATATTTACAATGATTTTTTTAAACAAAAATGGATAAAATATAAAAAAATACAAAATTATGTCTTACATTTAGTCTCTTTACGGTTTATTATTGAATTGAATAATACTTTATTGTCCCACGAGGGGAAATACGTTTCAAGAGTGTATTTAAAACATCATTCCACACACAGATGCAGGCCTTCCATGGTAAATTGCAGCTAGCTTAAAAGCGCCACCACATAACAGATGTGAAAAAGATTACATCATTCATCTTTTTTCTTGATTCCTTATTGGGAAGCAAGACCAAGACAACAGAAAAAACACACCTCTGAAACATTTAAGCACATACTCTGACATTAACAATAACACAGCTGGAGGGAGGAAGGGAGTGGGAACCTCATTCCACAAGTTGATGCGCTGCAACCGGTGCATGCTATCAGCTGCTTCCTGAAGTGGGAAAGAGTGTTGTGGAAGCAGCGAGATACGGTGAGAAACAGGTAGTGTATGCATCTGTAACACGTGATAGTGTGCGTCAGTAAATGTAGGAAGGAGGGGGAAATGAGGGGGAATAAGGATACTCCGTTTACATTTCTCACACAGGAATTTGATTATGGACCAGTTGAAGGTCGTTCAGTGAGCGAAAAAACTAATTGTTATGGTTAGCAAGAATAGCAATTTCTCTTAATCATTTAAGTCTGTCAGCAGGAAGAGGAGGGAGAAAAAAAGCGTATGTCCACACTGAGAGCTGGAAGAGAAGCTGATGAAGCATGATGAAGCAACATTTAGGAAATAGACAATATCTTTCATTGTACAGGTTTTTAGTAATCATGCTAATTGTTTGGTATAATATTCTTTACAAACATTTTGCAAAATGTTCTCGAGAAAAACAAATATCCAGGTGTACTTATAAACACCATAAAGACTCAAGAACAAAATCGTTTTCCGTCAAACTGATTGTTACCCCTTTTAAGAGTTAAAACTCTTTGAAACAAAAAAATAGGGATAATTGAAATAAGTGACTAATCTAGAATCTAGTGACTACATGAAATTAGTTTTCCCCACTCAGAGAAAAACTATGCTATCATATTTAAAGCTAATCAAGCGAAAAAGAAGCAGAAGAAGCACTTATCAATTTTTGAAATGTAATTTACTGTGTGAGCAATCTGTGCAAGACTTACTATGTTCAAAATATATTTAATTATATCAAAAACAAAAAATATATAATTTCCCAACATTGTTAAACCATTTAGTATTCATTTCTTGTTGCAAATACAAGCAGTGTTGCCTTTAAAAACACACTTTATAGATATTAACTTTATAGATCTACCATGTTAAGGGAGACTGAAACAAAGACATGAAAGACATTCACAAAACATTTGTTACAATAAAAAGTTTATGTATCTAACAAGTATTAATGACAGAAAGAGACTATGAAAATTGATGATCATATGAAATGTTTCCCAGATGAGATTCTATCAGTGTCTTCAGTTAAGAGACAAAGAGGAATTAGTAAATAGTGCAAACCCAGGATAGAGAGCTTCAGTGAATTTGGTGTTGAAGGTGTGGAGGTGGATAAGTGAATCAGAAGAGACACTGTAGAAGGACAGAATACCAGCAGGACAGTCCACATACACTGCTACTCTGTTAGAGACAGAGGTGGAGGAGATGGAGGTTCCCATCTTGTTATACCAGAGACAGTTACCATGTCGCTCAGAGCAGATCAAACTCCAGGAACGATTATTCATTCCAAACCGGCAATCACTGCTGTCTCCTTTTCTCTTGATTCCTTTATAACTTACTGATATATCCACTCCTTTTCCTAACTCGACTTCCCAGTAACAGCGATCAGGCAGACGATTACTACACAGCAGCTGAGGCCTAACATCAAATCTGTCTGGATGATCAGGATATGACTGAAGCTCCTCAACGTAGGTCACCTTCCTGTTGTCCTCAGACAGTTGCAGTTTTCTGTTCACTGTGTTTGTGTCGACCGTGAGCTGATAGGAATCTGATGGAGATAATAAACATGATCAAGATCCAGATATTGATCACTTTTTGACACTTTGATGATGAATAGTGAATTAATGATGGGACAATTTGACCAGGGTAGAGTGTGAGCTGTGTTGTTGTCATGAATAAATGAATAACACACTTACACTTTCTCAGGCCTGGTTTCAACCATTGAACTCCAGCAGGCTCTAAACTGAAAGGAGAAAGAGGGACAGAGCATAAGCCAAGGAACAGGATGGCTGGTTCTTAAAGTAGAAATACTGTCAAAATACTGCATGTACTTACTTTAGAGTGTCTAGTTTGTACTGTGGGTTATTCTTTCCAGCCAACGGCCACTCCACTCCCATGTCTCCTGGATGATTGTAGCTCAGGTCCAGCTCTTTTAGATGGGAAGGGTTGGAGCTCAGAGCTGAGGCCAGAGAAGCACAGCCTCTCTCTGTGATCAGACAGCCTGATAGTCTGCAGATACAAATCAATATCACATTAGAAACATTGATGCAAAGACTTTTCTGTCTTTTCAGAGTATGCTTTGTAAAAAAAAGGCCTAATCATGTTATAAAACATTTTTAAATATCTGGTCTTGAAAATAAATTAATAGTAGCATTACTAAAACATCAAAAAGTATAAAAAAAGCTCTTGAACATTGGTCTGCACATTATTTTTCTTTACCTTAGAATCTTCAATGTGCAATGTGGATTCTTTAGTCCATTACACAACAGCTCCACCCCCGAATCCATCAGGTTGTTGTTACTCAGATCTAATTCTTTTAAACTTGAGGACTGAGAGCTGAGAACTTCAGACAGAGCTCCACAGCTTCTCTTTGTGAGATTACAGCCACTCAACCTAAAGAATATAATCATATTAGTGTAAAATTACACAATAAATGTAAATAATTATCCAATGGATATCTGTAGATTAACGTACACAGCTTTTGTCGTTGCTTTGACCACAGGCAACAGCCTGAGAAGAGCCTCCTCTGAAGCAGAGTATTTCTTCAGGTCAAACTCATCCAGATCTTTTTCTGATGACAGTAAGATGAAACCCAGAGCTGACCACTGAGCAGGAGATAGTTTATCTGTGGAGAGACTCCCTGAACTCAGAGACTGCTGGATCTCCTCAACCAGAGAATGATCATTCAGTTCATTCAGGCAGTGGAAGAGATTGATGCTTTTCTCAACAGAGACATGCTCGCTGATCATCTTCTTGATGTACTTAATTTTCCCCTCACTGGTCACTGAGGTTGTTGCTTCCTGTGTAAAAAGACCTTGTAGGAGACTTTGATTGGTTTGCAGGGAAAGACCCAGAAAGAAACGAAGAAATAAATCCAAGTGTCCATTTGTACTGTCTAAGGCCTTGTCGACTGCATTCTCATATAGTGATTTGGGGAGTGGTGATTTTTGTGTTTTAATATTCTGGAAAGTTGATTGATCTGTTTGCATTATATTGACACCATCCTTGATGAAGATCAGATGGACATGAAGAGCAGCCAGAAACTCCTGAACACTCAGATGGACAAAGCAGAACACCTTATCCTGGTACAGCCCTCTCTCCTCTTTAAAGATCTGTGTGAACACTCCTGAATACACTGAGGCTGCTCTGATATCAATGCCACACTCTGTCAGGTCTGATTCATAGAAGATCAGGTTTCCTTTCTGCAGCTGAACAAAAGCCAGTTTTCCCAGAGACTCAATCATCTTCCTGCTCTCTGGACACCAGTGTGGATCTGTCTCAAATCCTCCATCATACTTGACTTTCTTCACTTTGGCCTGAACCACCAGGAAGTGGATGTACATCTCAGTCAGTGTCTTGGGGAGTTCTCTTCCTTCTTTCGTCTGCAACACCTCCTCCAGAACTGTAGCAGTGATCCAACAGAAGACTGGGATGTGGCACATAATGTAGAGGCTTCTGGATGTCTTGACACAGGAGATGATCCTGCTGGCCTGATCCTCATCTCTGAATCTCTTTTTGAAGTATTCCTCCTTCTGTGGGTCGTTGAATCCTCTGACCTCAGTTACCATGTCAACACATTGAGGAGGGATTTGATTGGCTGCTGCAGGTCGTGTGGTTATCCAGAGGAGAGCTGAGGGAAGCAGTTTCCCCCTGATGAGGTTTGTCAGCAGAACATCCACTGAGGTGGACTCTCTAACTTCAGTCAGGAACTGCTTGTTGTGGAAGTCCAGAGGAAGTCGACTCTCATCCAGACTGTCAATGATGAACAGAACCTGGAACTGTTCAAAGCTGCATATTTCTTTAGTTTCAGGAAAGAAGTGATGAACAAGTTCCACCAAGCTGAACTTTTTCTCTTTCACCACATTCAGTTCTCTGAAAGTGAATGGAAATATGAACTGGATGTTCTGGTGGGCTTTGTCTTCAGCCCAGTCCAGAATGAACTTCTGTGTTAAGACTGTTTTCCCAATGCCAGCAGCTCCTTTTGTCATCACTGTTCTGATTGGTTGATCCATTCCAGCTGGGACTTTAAAGATATCATCTAATTTGATTGTTGTGTCTGGTCTGTGTTTATTCCTGGATGCTGTTTCAATCTGTCTGACCTCATGTTCATCATTGACCTCTCCAGTCCCTCCCTCTGTGATGTAGAGCTCAGTGTAGATCTGGTTCAGAAGGGCTGGGTTTCCTGCTTTAGCGATACCCTCAAACACACTTTGAAAGTTCTTCTTCAGGTTAGCTTTGAGGTTGTGGATGCACATAAGAGAAGACCCTAAATGTATAAGAGGAAAAATACAAGGCACACGTTATATACTTAGGTAATAGTTCTCGTTTGTACCAATCTGATTTTGAATAAAATGCTGCTAAAGTCATTATAGTAAAAGATTTTAACATTCATATAGACAGTGCAACTTAAAGCCTTAATGTAGCATTTAATGCCAATCTACGGCTCAATTGGCTTTGCTCACAATAGCTACAGACTTACCCAATCTTATCTCCATAATTTATACCATGGTCTGACATTTGGAATCCAGTGTAAACAAATAACAGTATTTCCACATTACACTATCCTGTCTGAATATTTTTATTTTGAATGAGTACCCCAAACCGGAGGGACATTTTCATTGTTGTACAGCTTTATCAGACAATGTTGCAATAGCTGTTAAGGAATCTGTTCCATTGTTAATGTACTCAGTATCTCAGAGAAACACAGCATAGAGCAGCAATTTAATCTCTATGCCGTCACAAATTTATGTTCTAATCATAGTGTTACTTTCTTAATGCATCTGGCATTAGATATGGTAGCCCCCTTAAATAAGGTAATTATCCATAATAACGTGGTTATCTAGTTTAATTCAGAGCTTTGTACTTCAAAACAGAATGCAGGGAAATTGGAAAGAAAATTAAAATTACAGGAAAACTACTTGATTTGAGAAAAAAAACCTACTCTACTATGTAAAAAAACTGAGAAACTCTGTTAAATTTAAAATGCTTGTTTTTCTTGACTTCTTTTTAATGACTTCTTAACATTTCTAAACAAATATAATTGATTCTATTAAAAAATAAAAATGACTGACATCCTCTCTAACATGATTACTTCAGCCTCAGTGAGGTAGCACTTAATGTAACTGTAGAACCTGTTCTGTGTTTGGACCCTTTTGATTCTTCTTTTACGAGGCATCTATGATCAAGATCCTTCAATTTGAATTAAAAAGGCTCTCACACTACTTCTTATACAGATAGGTACCTATTTATCTTGTGGCTCAGCCAAGAGGTCTCTGAAGCGGAGTCAATAACCACTCACCAACCATGACTACAAAAACTACCAGACAGAGTAGGTAAACTCAAAAACCTAATTTAAAAACATCTAGCATATGACTCAATTCAAGGGATGTTCAGATTTCTTTTGTACTTTTTGTATTGTATCTCTGAATTTCATTGATGCCAATTGTAGCAGTTCCCAGAAGAACTGATAAAAATCACCAGCCCTAAAAGAATCATGTAGCTGAAGCAGGTCATGTCTGGCAATGCTTTTATTACAAAAGCAAAAATCTGTGAACTGAAGAAATTTGATAAGGCTACGGAAAACGCTTAATGAATGACCTCAGGTAAGTTCATGCAAGCTCTTTGGAACTTCAAATTGAAAACTAGGCATTTGCCTAACAGTCTGGTTTGGGTGGTAACCATGTGACGTTTGGGGGGGATCCACTATGTTCTCTACAAATAATTGGGTATGGGAAGCTCTGGAAGTATTGTTGATGCAGCTTTTCCATGTTGCCTGGAGAACTCAAAATCAACTCAAAATTAATGCCCTGAAGTTATGCCCGTTGATCTGCACACTGCTATTGGGGACTGGGATACCTGGTTTTCTTTCCTATGCTCTAATACAACTATACACCTGCAAAGTACATAAATGGTTTACAGAAAATTTTTGATATTTTGTGCTTTATATAATTTCCAATGCAACAGATTGAAAACATTTGTTGACATTGTGAATTTTTTTCCCAAATCTTACTGCTCTGCAGATGGTCAGCCAACTCCTCCTGCTCCATATTCTTCAAGAAGTTAATTGTAATCTTCAGAAATGCCTCTCTGCTGTTCCTTTGCTTCTCATCATCACCCTCCAAAACTTCATTTTTGTACAGACTTTCTAAGATTTCTTTGTCTTTAAGACTCAGAACCTTCTGCATCTTCTTCAGCTCATTCTTCACAAAACTAACAATGTTGCTCTCCAGTAGCTGAAACAGAATAATATATGAAAAACACATCAGACTGAAATCATGGTCCCATACATCAGATCAATGGTGGACAGTACTCTGGTCTACACAGTACAGCATGGAGACAACTGAGAACAGAACAGACAAAGCAACAGTTGCTGTAAATGTACAGACCATAAATGTTGAGTCCAGCTGTGTTTGATGGTGCTGAGCAGATGGACCACACGGAACCTCCGAACTCTGCTGCTCCACTCTGTGGATGAACAAGGAAGTATTAATACCAATTTTCTCAACACTACTAATTGTTACAATCATGAATGTGACTTCATAATGTAGTGATTGCATTGGTTCAGACTCTTTGGGTAAAGCAAGCTTAGCCTCTCTTACATAAGGTGACTTAAAGTTCATTACGTAAAAGTAAGAGGGAGAACATTACAAAGTTATGGGCATATATATTTTTCACCCGGGCAGAGGAATCTGCTGATGCCGTTTAGAAAAAAAAACAGAATAAAGCAATTGTCTGACAACACTCTGGGCAGGTAAAATAAATGATTGGGTGTTGAGTTGATATGCTTACATGGGATTAAAATACTAGGAGTCAAGGTTCGTTGCAAGCTATCTCTTCCTTAAATAGAGTGTATGTGAGTTGGCACTTGCAACCATTGATAGATAGTAAGATGCAAAATGGAGGTTTTTTTAAAGGTATGGCAGAGGATCTTTTTCTTACGGGTGGAGTCATCTACACCAGGGGTCTGCAACTCCAGTCCTCGAGGTCTGGGATGAACTACTACCATGTGAGCCACAACCACTTTTACTACGGGGGCTTTTTGCAACTAGCTTGGTAGTACCAAGTACTACAATGCCTCATGTTGTGAAAGGTTGCAACAAAATTGACAATGTTTTTATGTCTGATTCTCTTATTATTTGCCAATCACTTAAAAATCTAGTTTTTTTCAAATACATATATTATATATATATATATATATATATATATATATATATATATATGAAACATTATTAGCAGGGTTAAGAGTCTATATCGTCAGACCCTCTGTATTAACCTCCTGGATACATCCCTGCTCAGGAGCGCTAAACATTTAGGAATAGTCACTCAATCATTAAAAAAACTCACGAGTGTGTAAGGAGAGACTGAGAAATTACTTTTTCTGACTTTGGTTGCAGCACAGTATAAAATCTGTTTAGTTTGACACTGTAACTTTAATTTCTGCCGAACCAAAAGCCCGCCCAGCTTGAAAACTTGCCCATTGCTGCTGCTGTCTCTCGATCACTGTTTACACCTGATTCTTCTCTCATCAAACACACACGAATGACGTTTATGACCTATTTTGGATGTTAAATGGCACATTTCACCAGAAGGTGAGGGTTTTTAATGTCTGGTATGAGGAAAATGTTCCTCATAGCACCTTCCTTGGTAAAATGCAAATGTAACATAGTTTATTCTCCTTCTCACCCTCACAAAAGAAACAGCTGTGTACATGATATGTGACACTGTTAGATATAAGATAATGAAAGGGAGAATACCATTTAATAAACTGATGAAAGATAAAGTTGTGATAATTGGATAAAATTGTAAGACATGCAGAATTTGCGGGGATTGGCTGAATTTGCATTAATATTTGCAGTTGCAACATCGCAAATTCCTGGAGGGACTAATGTAAGTAACATTTTATTTTTGAAAGTAACTGTAATGTCATTACCGTGTTCGTCACAGTAGCGTGTTACACTACTATGTTACAAACAACTAGGTACTTTGTAATGCGTTACATCCAACACTGCTTACCACCACCAGTGTGTGAATGAATGGTGAATGACTGAATGTAGTGTAAAGTGCTTTTTGGTCTTCTGACTGAAAAAAGTATGCCTGCAACACGATTAAAAAAAGAAAGGTGCACACTAGCATTTCTTTATTGTTAGACTGGGAAAGGTGGCATTGAGCTGAGTTTGTCAGACTGAAGGTGCAACACCCATATGTTCCGCCACAGTGACACTAGTTACTTTGAGTTAATTCCATGGCAGGCGCTGAAATTTCTACTTGTAGGACTTGCAAGATTGGGAACGGAGATTTGCACAACAATTTGTCTGGTTTACATCAACAGTATAATCTTGAATAATGCCTTAATATAATTGTTGATGAGATTCAATGACTTAACTTATTTATTAAACTGTAAATGGCCTGTACTTGTATAAGACTATTTAGTCCCTAGAGAGCCCAAAGCACTTTCCACTACATTCAGTCATTCACACATTTATGCACACATTCATAAAAATCTAAGCCAGGACACTACTCTTTTTATCAAAGTAAAATTAGGAGAATTTTATTATAACCCAGAGAACAGAACCTTAGTAGAGTTCTTTTAGAAACGGTGGTTTGCACAGCTGCATGAGTTGAACACGTTCAGATGCAGGCGATCAGAGGAAGAGCTGATTACTTTCTTAGACTATTCTACGTGCAAATAGAGAGCTTTGGGAGAGGATTGTTACCATGTGACTTTTGAAGATTACATGCTTATCTTTAAATATGACCAGAATACTTAATAATTATCTACAGTAGAATACTTCCTATATAAGTAGCTAAAATATTCAAAGAACTGCTGTCTCATCTTTGTTTAAGAAGAACCAATTTTTTCCAATAACATGGGTAACAGCATAAAATTGAAGTTGTTGCATGTTGTCCTATATGTTGACTCTGGCTTATTAGTTAGCTTGTCTGCCATCATACTCACCTGTTTGTAGTTGAAGGTTCAACAGATTTAAAATCAAATATACGTCCACTCGACTCATCACTCTTTAAGGACACACAGCTCGGTTCAGGTGTAGATTCAAGCTTCCTTCTGTAGATAAAGAGGTCCCAGTGATCAGATCGTCTAACAAATCTTGCTGCAAAAAATGTATCCTACAACACTTTCCTTCACTCTGCTTAAAGTTTAATGGTGATACCTGTTGGATAAAGATGTATAGTTAAAATCCAATCATCTACTTATCTGGTCATTGATTCACCATCTCTAGCCATCCTTTGGCACAGTGGACAGATTTCCAGTCCATCACAAAGACACCAATTAAGCAAACAGTCATGTTGTTGAATGCATGAGGGGGATGTGCAAACTCCCTAAAACAATTCCCTCAGACTACTTAAGAAGAGGTAGGGAGATGAGATGGGCAAGAACCAGCAGTTATGCCCGGAAGTTACAAGTAACATTCTGGTCCATGTTGAAAAAAAATTATGTTTAGAATGTAAACAGTAAATAAATACAACAAGAAGCTGATGAGGAAAAGGATCTCTCACTTCACATGTAATACAAGACTGTGGTATTGACCAACTTCCTGCTGCTCCTCTTCCTTCAGGTCGGTTGTTTAATATACTACGAAATATATCACTATTCCAAATAGTTTAAAAGTTTTCTAACTAAGGAAACCCAGTAGATTGCATTGAGTAATTTACTTTCAGCATTTTCTCCTCCTGAAATATGCATTCAGTTCAATCTAGGGATAGCATTTGATGGTTTTAATTCCAGGGCCCTCATTTATCAGATGTTCATAGAAACTGTCCTATATTCTATCGTACGAATGAAATTTAGAATGTTCGTACAGTCGAAAATCGTATTTATCACCACTTGTACGAATGTTCCTCCACAATCATCTGTTGATAAATCCCACATACATACAGAAACGCTCTCAATTAATCCTATTTGGTAACACCACCTCCTCTGACACATGCATAAAGTCCTTGCGTTGTACCCCAAAATAACAGCCAAGAGAGCGAAAAAAGAGCACCAAAAAAATCCCATTGAACAATCTCTTTAAATATTGTCATAGTTAACACAGATTTGTTTTATAGTATCAGCGGTTCCTCTGCTTGGGATGCACAAATCTGCATGGCCATGTGTAAATCGCGACTCTGTTTTGGCTTGCATGAGACAGAGACAATCTGCTACACCGATAAGCAATACAGTTTGGAAACCTTTTCATTACAAGAAGTAGAACATCCATATAAACTAAAGGCCTTGATGCGATTAGTGAAAAAAGCCACATGGAGAATGCAGACCTCCATGATCGCAACTGTCAGGTTCTCCATGTGTGAACACGCCCAAAATGTATCTATGTACTTCTTGACAAATGTACATTTTTTTATGAAAGTTTATCCCAAATCTGCCTGTAACTGTTTTTGCTGTTTTGTTAAAAGACAGAAAGCAACATGAGCTCTTTGGTAGATCTGATAAACTGATGAAAGAAATATTCTGTCAAAGTAAAACTGGTGCAGTGTTGCAATTCAATTCAATTCAGTTTGAAAATAGTTGATCCCATAGGGAAATTAAGTGGAGAAAGGATTTCCTGTAGCGGTCTGTGTTGCAGTGAAACTGAAAAAGCCTCTGACTGAAGATACTCTGTTGCTGTAGAATAGTCTGATGAAGAGGATGCTCAGGGTTGTTCATAATCTTTTTAATTTTATAAAGAATCCTTCTTTGCATTTTTATATCCAGTTGTTCTACAGTCGTCCCCAGAACAGAACCAGAACAGAACCAGCCTTCTTTATCAGGTTATTGAGCCGTTTTAAGTCCCTGGTTCTGATGCTTCTACCCCAACAAATAATGGACGAAGAGATAACACTCTCCACCACAGACTTGTAGATGAATTGCAGCATCTTGCTGCAAACCTTGAAGGACCTCAGCTTCCTCAAAAAGTCCAGTCTAGTTCTCCTCAACCACTTCCATTTCTTCTCCCTTGGTAGAGACAGTCTTTGGCTTCTCTCTGTTTCTTCTGGATTGTTTCCACACCATGCCACAAAGCGCTCCACCAGCTCTCTGTATTCAGCTTCTTCTCCATCTCTGATACACCCGACAATTGCAGAGTCGTCTGAGTATTTCTGCAGATGACAGGTCTCTGTCTTATTCTGGAAGTCTGAGGTGTACAGAGTGAAAAGGAATGGTGAGAGTACAGTACCTTGTGGTGCTCCTGTGCTACTGACCAGCCTGACCCACAATCCTTCAGTCTCAAAAACTGTGGTCTCTTTGTCAGGTAGTCATTGATCCAGCTGGTTGTTGAGGCCTCCAACTGTGTCTGCAGGAGTTTCTGACAAAGTAAATCAGGCTGAATTGTTAAATGGAGAAATCAAAGAACATGATCCTCACAGTGCTGCCTGCTTTGTCCAGATGACAGTGAGTTGGTTGAAGCAGGTTGATGATGGCATCTTCAACACCATCTCCATGGCGATAAGCAAACAGCAGGGGGTCCTGATAAGTTCTAGTTTGCTTACTCAGGTGGGTCAACAGGAGTCTCTCCAGGACCTTCATGATGTGGGATGTCAGAGCAACAGGTCTGTAGTCATTGATGACTGATGGGTGAGTTTTCTTTTGGTACTGGAACAAGGCAGGATGTCTTCCACAACACTGGAACCTTCTCATGGGTCAGGCTAAGGTTGAAGAGGTGCTGCAGAATCCCGCAGAGCTGTTCTGCACAGATCTTCAGGACTCTGGGGCTGAAACCATCTGGTTTCTAGAGACAGACAGGTGGGATAGTGAGATAGAGGGGGTAGCAGCATCTCCTCACTTGGTTGAAGACAAAGTTGTGGAAGTAGCAGAGTTCATGACTGAGATGGAAGATAAAACATCTGAGGTGTGACAGGACAGGAGTTACTCAGAGGAGAGTGGGATGTCTCTTTGGATGGAAACAGGAGACAAGGATGCTGAGCTTGTTCCTGAACTGAACCTATTGAAGAATTTGTTCAGTTCATTGGCTTTATCCAGACTTCCATCTATCCAGTCCTTCCTCTGCTTAAAGCCAGTGATGTTTTTCATTCCAGACCAGACATCTCTGATATTGTTCCTCTGTAGTTTGTTCTTCAGTTTGTCCTGTAAGCCTCTTTGCTTTTTCTGATCTTGACTTTTAGTTGCTTCTGTATACTCCTAAATAACTCCCTATCTCTCTCCTTGAAGACTCTTTTTTCTTGTTCAGCAGTTCCTTCAACTCATTGGTGATTCAGGGTTTGTTATTAGGGAAGCATCTCACTGTTCTGGAGGGGATGATGTTGTCCACACAGAAGTTTATGTATTCAGTCACACACTCAGTCATGGCATTGATGTCCTCTCCATGCAGCTGGCAAAGAGTCGTCCAGTTTGTGGACGTTCTACCACCAGATGCTGTGCTTAAGCATTGTCATAGGTGTTCTTATATTTTACAGACAAGTATAAGATTGTAAATATCACACAATGCCTAAAATTGTTCCTATGTGCTAAAGACACACAGATCTCTGCGCCAGTACAGTTAATAAATGAGGCCCCTGGAGTTTCCTCCATATCGGAGAAATTAAATCACAAACCTAATCCAATAAACATGTTTTGCATAAATATTAAAAACAGGGTTTAGCAGTGCCAATCCTGACCTGGAGTATATTTTCATGGAGTTTGCATGTTCTGCATGTGCATGAGTGGGTTCCCTACAGGTACTCCAGCTTTCTCCCACAGTCCAAAAAAATGACTGTTAGGTTAGGTTTATTGCTCTCTCTAAATTGCTCTTAGTGTGTGCATCCACGGTTTGTAATGTGTCTGTCTGTGTTCCCCTGTGATGGACTGGCAACCTGTCCAGGGTGGATCAAGCCACTCACCCGAGTGGCTGCTGGAGATAGGCACCAGCCCCCCTAGGGCTCTTTAAGGATAAGCATCATAAATTATGGATGGATTATTAACAGACTGAAGCAAAACAGAAATTGGTCTTTTATTTCTGAAGTGTGAGAAAAGAAGATCTGAGCTCATGTTGGAATGTAAAGTTACAACATTTAGACCCAACTCACCTCTTTCTGAGAGAAGATTGGTCTCCTTTAAAATCAATTAATCGTCCACTCGACTCATTGCTCTTTAAAGACAAGCAGCTGGGTTCTGGTTCTGATCCAGGGCCAAGTTTACGCCTGTAAATAGAAATGGTTTGAGTTCTGAGCTCTGACATGGAGAAAAGCCAGATAGTCAGACATATCTGTAATAATCCAGATTAAAGTTGTTTCCTGTGTCTTCCCTCCCCGACTGAATGTTCCTACCAACACTAATAAAAGCAATCTTCTCCAGTAAAGACAGTAAGACTCAAAACCAACTGGAATTTAGAGCATGGCGTCAGATTACTTTCTTAGATATGAGGGTGTAATTCAAAACATAAAAATTTTAAAACCGTTTGGGGAGAGATTAAAACGATATCATGGAGAGAAAAACTATTATCATGGGCGTAGGAATTTTCTAAAGGGTAAGTACAATTACATTAATTTCATTTAAATTATCCTCACAGGGTCGCGGTGGGGCTTGTGTGTCTCTCCAGTAGTCATTGGGCGAGAGAGTACACCGTGGACAGGACTCCTGTCCATCACAGTTAATTATTCATTTCCAGAAAATTTCCATTTTGTAATGGTTACCCTGTGAAAGCCACTCTAAATTTTCTATTTAACTATTCCATATAAAAGTGTTTGTTAAATACAAAGAGTATGACTGAAGTGTTTCAGGCAGTACAAAGTCTGTCAATTCTTGGATTAAAGGATTTAAGATGTAACAGGAACTGATCCATGCGTTCATCTTTCGTCGGCTTGATTACTGTAACAGTATCTTCACAGGTCTACCTAAAGAAATCCCTCAGACAGTAGCAGCTGATCCAGAACGCTGCTGCTCGTGTTCTCACTAGAACCAGGAAAGTAGACCACATCACCCCAGTTCTAAAGTCCTTCCTCTGACTCCCTGTAGCTCAGAGAATAGACTTTTAAACACCCCTACTAGTTTATAAATCACTGAATGGTTTAGCACCAAAGGATGATGAAGACCTGCTGTCACCATAGCAACCCCCCAGACAAATCGGGTCCTCCAACTCTAGTCTACAGATCATCCCTTGAATCAGAACCAAACCTGGAGAAGCAGCTTTTAGTTTCTATGCTCCTCATATCTGGAACAAACTTCCCGATCACTGCCAAGCCACTAAAACACTTGGTGTGTTTAAATGCACCAAGATAAAATCGAATTATTACCGTAGTCCGACGGAAATCAGACTGTTGAAATGCATGTATACACCTTAGTCCAGCGTGAATCAGTTTGGAGATTCTCAAATCTGACGATTCTACCCAGATACTGCAATTGGGAATCGGACTTCTCTGCAACCATTTCCTCGCCCCCACCTGTACTTACACACCACCACATCAACGACACAGTAGTATTATAAGAAATAAATGGCAGCTAAGACAAACTTAAGCAGCCGATCAGTGCATTTTCTGGACAGATGAAAAGATTGTCATTGTGAATATGCTGCTTTTACTCCGCCTGCTTCAGTCCCGTCATTCTCTGTTTACTGCCTTTTTGCAGCTTGAGTCTAACCACTATAAGGCTAACACGTAGGGGCGCGTGTCGCCATCTCTTGTCGCGGAGTCAAACATACTTCCTGTGATAATTGGATTTTCTGAGTGACATGTAAACTGGGACTAGGCTCTCAACGGTGGGAAACCCTTAGTCTGATTACTCCAAAAAGCTCGATTAATGCTGCATTCACACCTCCCCATACGTCAGCGTCAGTTGCAGCAAGTTTACATGTAAAGTCTAAGGTGGATTGCGTCAACGATCATTCAAGGCCTCTGCGTTGCGTTGAGTACGTTGGCTCCATCAACGACGCTTGCGTTTCATACGGCAACGTACCAACGCATGCATCACAGAAGTTCAGCAAGCTGAGCTTTTGACGGATCCAACGCAGTTAACGCAGTGCGGCAACCAATCAGAGCGTCTCACTGTAGTGATGTCACTATACACGTATCTTGAATGAAGCGCGGGTCCACTGAAAACATTTTCAACAAACGCAGATTTCAAAAATCATAAATAACACTTACCGAAGACAGATGGACAGGCGCTCCTAAAGAGGAACAGAGAACCTGTAGTTGGTGTCCTGGTAGGAGATTTAAGCTCCGATGCGGCCGAGGAAGTCGTAAAATTAGGCGCGAGACAGACGGAAGTAGCACTGAAAGCGAACCTCATCCATAAGCAGCTCCTGGAGCAAATGGTTAAACTCCCCAAACTCAGAACGCATCTGAATGATGGGCGCTGATGCAGCCGATGTCAACGTCGTCTAGCTTTATCTAGCTAATAAAGCCAAGCCACTCTCTAGTTACGATCCACCATAGTTCAGAACTTACGGTAACATAGGAAGCCCGGCCCACGTGTTGTTTTTTTCCTCAGAAGCAGGCTATGGAAGCCCAAAAGTACATACGTCAAACTTCATTCGTTGGATGCGTTGCTCGACGTATCCAACGAATGCGGTCTGAATGCAGCTTTAGATGTGCTTGTAAACGTACTGACTGAACTGCTTTAAAACAATGTTTTTAGAGCTGCTGTTAAGTAATGTTCTAATGTAATTTTGTGTGTTACGTTTGATTGCTTTTTTTTTTGTTTTCTCTAATATTTTTATTATTTAGTATTATTTATTATTTAAATTGCTGTTTCCATATTCCATTCTTTTATCCTATGATTTGTTTGTTTCTGTACCACCAAATCATGTAAATCACAGTGAATAACCTTGTTGCTGAAAGTGTGCTATACAAATAAAATTGCCTTTCCTTTTTGGGAAATCAAAATATGGTCAACCTAATATACAGTGAAGAACATAAGTATTCGAACACAAGTTCTCCCCCTTAGAAAGATGCATTTACCGCTGTGAGAGACTGCGTACAAAAACTTAGGAAATCATACTGTATAATTTAAAAATAATTTGTATTCTATAGCTGCACATAAGTATATGAACACCTGGCAATCAGCAAATATTCTGGCTCTCAAAGACCTGTCACTCTGTCCTTAAAAAGTCAACCTCTACTCCACCTATTAATCTAAATTAGTAGCATCGTCTAAGTTAGTCTCGATCTGTGACGTCAGTCCCAGAGAAATCTGGAATTAAGATAGGGCAGCCGTCAGAAGCAAGGGTGTGTGTGTGTGTGTGGGGGTGTACATCGAATCATTTAGGGTAGGAAAATAGACCCCAGAGAGCTCTGCAAAGTAAGAAAAGATCTTTGAAATGTGATGGGAAAAAAAAGTATACATCCTGTTGCGCCTATGATAACAGTTTTATTTTCCACAATGTCATTTTAACCTCTTCCCACCTGTTTTAAGCTGGTTTTGCTTGGAATTGCACCCTGATATTAAACAAAGTAATCTGAAGCCATATTACAGATCTGAGCTCATGTTGGAATAAAGGATAAAGTTACAACATGTAGATCCAGCTCACCTCTTTGTAGCTGAAGGTTTGTCTGCTTTAAAATCAATTAATCGTCCACTTGACTCATCGCTCTTAAAGGACAAACAGCTGGGTTCCCCTTCAGGTTCCGGTTCTGGATCAGATTCATTCCTGTAGAAAAAAGATTGATTCTGATGTTGATCTAAATTAAATGTCACATCCAGGCAGTCATCACGACGCTTTCTATTTATTAGAAACTAGTTTGGTAACAACTGGACCACTTAAATACAGCAGTTCTGTCTGCATGTTGAAAATAGAAACATTATTTCTCATTATTTTGTCCATTTAGTACTAAACCTTTAGAGATGCTGTTCTCACCTCTGGTCCTCATGTCCTCTGCTTGGAGACGTTTTAGTGGGAGGAACTCTGTCGTCTGTGTCCTCACACACATCCATGCTGCTGGGATCACAACACCTCACACACCTTCTGCCTTCACCTGCACAAATAACCCAGAACTTAAGGCTGACACAACCATTTTGATTTTACATATTTGTTGAAGTCAGAAATCTGTAAGAAAAAAAAAACTCTCTTAAGTTTATGGAGATTTTAAAGTTGGTCATTTTGTGACAAGAAGCACCAGAAGTCCTCCGATACTGAGGTGGTAAATATGGATATTTCCTTAAGCGTAAGATCGAACACGCGTAAGCGTAAAAGAGTCCGGTTCATTCCCCACCTCTGCCATTGCTTGTCACAAAGGATCCACTTTGAAAATGTAATAATTTTATTCTTACAAATGTTGAACTTTAATTATGGAATGTGTTTTTTCCCAAAATTTATGAATTTGGTTTACTTCTCTGAAGTATTGTTTCCTCTTGCAAATATGTGAAATTAAATAAAATATTTCTGAGGTTGTTTTTTTTTTATTGGTAGAAATGTACTATTTCTTGGCCCATAATTTCTTTTTTTAACATCCAATGACCCTGATTTGCTGCTGTGAAAATATTTGTCTTAATCCTCAGGGATGATGCAAGCAGTTTATTAATGTGTTTTAATGCTAACTAATAAAAAACGGTTTTCAGCATGGATGGTTGTGTTGGAGAACATGTTCTGAGAAGAAAATAGCATAATAGCTCTTCATAATTAAAGTTGGCAGAAAGTATGGACTGCAGAGAAAGATTAACTGACTGATGTCTGACATAAAAGTCTGGTAATAATTAATCAGAGATCATTTTAATGAAACCATCCACCCTCTAGGCTCCAGGTTTAGTTCAGAGTCCAACGGTTCTAGATAAGGTTTAGATTTTTACCCTCTAATTTGATCCTGGTGAGCCAATAAAAAGTCCTTCTCTAACCAATAACCTTTATTTAGAAATGATTTTAATAAATGTTAATGTTTCTGGCTCAGCTAAAGCCGTCAAAGCACCCGAACCATGTCGACCCAGTTTTTTCCGGGCGGTTCTGATCCAGCTGGCTGGGATCCTGTCCTCCGTTCTGTCCTAAAAGTCGCGCTCAGTCTTTGTTAAAATAAAAACGGGCGCACCGCGTCCTCCTCTAACCGTTAGTTCCCATTAAAAGTGTCAGCGAACTAAAAACATCTGTTTTATTTCTGACTCGGAACCAAACGTAAGAGACGCAGATCTGCTCTCCAACCCCCGTGCTGCCGTTTAGTAAGTGCGTCATGCCTCCATGTTCCGCTCCGCTGCGCGCAGTCTCCAGTTCCACATCAGTGGCTGATAACGGTAAATACGGTTATACAGAAACGGAGCTGAAAGCCAGTAAATTAAATAATGTTACATTACCTTAGGATGGAGGTTTTTCGTGGAGAAAGAGAACTGCGCTACAGCCGATGAAAGCGAAAGTAAAGTTACTGCGCATAGAGGGGAAATGAAGGGATGTGGAGGGTGTGTTTTATGCTGATAAGGTTTTATGCGCTTGATAACAACAGAGAACTAGTTGCAACATTATTTAATATCTATCTGCTCCATTTTCCTTCATACCTGCTTCACATATTTAGATGAATAAAAAAAGAAACTATTTTTATAAAGTCCTGAACAATAAACTTTGCTTGAAAAGTTTTTGTAGAACAGTTTAAACCACATATTTACTCACATGGTATAAAATATTACGACCATTTTCTTAAAACTGTTCGACATTAAATCAGACTAAATTACTTTTATTTGTGCAAGAAAATGTATTCCTTAAATGCCAGGTTTATTTATTTATTCATTTATGTATTTATGCATGTTCCCATCCATTTCTTCATTATTTGGTGTAACTGTTCTTAAAACTGACTCGGCTCAAATGTTCTGCGTTTCCCTCCAGAAGCTTCTCACAGTAGTTTGCTATAATTTTGGAGTGTTGAACTCATTTCCATGACTATCCAGGTTTAGTTTTAGTCACCGTTTGGGTGATGGTGGAGGCAATAACTGTCCAGGCAAAATGGCTGTTTGGGTCTGATTTCCCATTTATTGATGATGCCAACTTTAAATAATCTATGATACAAAGTCCCAAGTAGCATTTTATAGCTAGAATTTTGAAAACAAGGACAGTGAATGTGTTACGGGATCAAACCAAATGAAGTGGTAAAAATCATGTGACCTCCCTTCACCCAAAACATCAGTGCCCTGCCAGCTGCCACTTACTGTATATAGACTCTGCAGTGGTAGAAAGAAATATAAGCCACAGTGCAATAAAACTGAAATATACATAAAGCATTACCATAACAAACTTAAATCAAGTTATAATCTGAACAAAACACAATATTGGCTGCTGCATCCATTTTGGGCCACATAAAGATAGTAAATGTCCTTAAAGCGACGGTGGCGGCAGAATGTATTGATAAATATAACTTTAACAAACTGTTAAAATATTATATTTTTACTAAGTACTTCTTAAATAATACTGAACATCTTTTCAAGATGAAGTGATTTCAGATGATTCAAATAAATTCTGATTTGATTTGGCAGGTAAAATAGTATTGTAATGAACATAACTGTCGGTTTGCATTGGCAGAACTTCTCGGTCTCCCAGACAGAACCTGTAAGTAATCATCAGAAAGCAGGTATGAGTTACAAAAACACAACTTTATTTGATAAAAGCAAAGAAGACAACATATAGAGTTGCAGGGATTTTCCACCTGCAGGGCCTTACAGTTCTCAATCGGGCAGCTGAGGCTATAAAACAAATCCACAGGAAAACAACCCACTACAAGTTTAATGCCTCAGACCGGCCACAACCTATTTTTATTAAAATTAGGTATGCACCGATACAATACTGTTCTAATCTACTCGTATCGTATCGATTGAAGTTAACTGATACCATGAACCGATACTTATGGAAACTCTGCAATAGTTTCACAAAAACAAATTTTAGTTTTGTAGAAATTTTACTATATTTTTTGTATCCAATTCACCATCGTTTGTTGTAACAAGCAGAGAAAAAAAACTGTCTTCCTATTCATTGTATTTTTTATGTGGTAGAAGTATCAGCATTGGTGCTAGTTATCACCAAGTACTCTGATCCAAGTATCTGCATTGGTTTGAAAAACAAGGTTTGTTGCATCCCTAATTAAAATAATGTAATTATAACCTCACATGTTAAAGCTATAACAGCACAAAGTTTTCTAATTTTAAGTATTGTTTAAAAAAAAATCAAATTCACTATAAATACAGGTTAATTACTTCCTTTTGTGTGGTAGAAGTATCGGCATTGGTACTTGGTATCGGCAAGTACTCAAATCCAAGTATCGGTATCATATCAGTTTGAAAAAAGTGGTATCGTTGCATCCCTATCAATAAATAATCATTATAATGGATTGCATTTATATGACACTTATTGGTGGAAGCTAGCTACAGAAGCCATATCGTGCCATCGGCCCCTCTGGCCAGCACCAGTAGGCTCGGTAGGTGAAGCATCTTGCCCAAGGACACAACGGAATGTAGGAGGCGGAAGCAGGAATCGAACCCATAATTTCTGGGTTGCAGGCCATGTTCTACTCTGGACTTGTGGTCTCATATTACTTGATGCTGGATTTTCTTTCTAACTCTTAGGAGCTCCAAGACGAAGTTTCCACGTTATGTGGCGTCGCATCGTCATATTATCAAAATTACATTATGTCAGTGGCTGCAACGCCACACAATTCATTGACAAGATGAATTCATTGTAAAGCTGGTTTGTAGGGAAAATTCAACTTGTCTTACCCCTTTCATTGTTCTCGTTAGCTGTCACAAACCACCAGCCTGTTTCGGTGGCCATATTTGCACGAGCTTGAGCTTTCCTCTTTGTAATCGTAGTGCTCTTAGCGCCACCGTTGCTATTTTATCTTTCAAACACCACGATTGCTCTGATGTATAACGTCAAGGTACCCCGAAAAAAAAAAAAAAAAGCTGGTGGATGATGCTGCCCAGTATGTTAAACCCATTTGGTAGTAAGTTTTGGTAGTAACCCTTGATTTCCGCTGTTGTGTAAGTCCAATAGTAGGCGACTAAATGGAAACGTAACTTTTGCCAGACTAATTCAGAAATACTGGATTCTAGGAACTCTTTTTTGCCTAGTTGCACATTTGGCACACTAGTACGACTCTGCTTGCCATAGATCTGGGGGAAATGTCCCAGTGCTCCCAATTAGCCACTACGGGTCTGGTAGGAATACTAACCTTGTGACCTTAACCCCCAAACAGGATGCAGCAATGACAGGTATGGTTGCCTTGTTTGTGGGATGCCCCCCAGAGCATCAGCTCAATGAGACTGTGAGGTTCCACACAGGAGAACCTCCTTTGGGCAGACTGTTCTCTCTGTCACAAGGTACTGGAATAGTCTTCCTTTGTCAATAAGAGAGACTCTAACTCTAGTCACTTTTAAAGCACATTCCAAACAGTGGCTAAAGAAAAAAAACAGGCCTGTAAAGATTTTTAGTTATTGTATTTGTGGTGATTTGTCTTTCGTTTTCTAAATTGTGTATTTGTTGCCTGCCTGGGGACTGCAAATGGAAACTAGCATCTCTGCTATAATCTTACATATTTACAGTGTATGTACACTGTGGAACTGTTCATTAATATGCCCTGTCCCTATCAAATAAATACATACATAAATCAGACAAAAGTCAACAGTCTGCCTATATAACAAAATATATGGTGTGTATACAGATATATGTACGTGTTGTTGCTGTAATGTGAAAACAAATGCAAATGTATGATTTTATTCCATGTTTATAATATGTCCCTGAAACTTACAGTGTTACAGTGTGTCGTTATTAATGAGGAAACATTCCTAATGGACTGTATTGGACTAAACTAGGTAGACCATACGAAGCTTTACCACCATGGAGGATGAGAAGGCGTGCAAACATAACAGTTCATTAATGCCATAAAATAAATTGACGCATTTGCGTTTTCTTTCTTTTCATGACCACATTGTAGATTCTCAATTAAGAGCATCAAAACTATGAATGAACACATGATGATGTATGATTTATGCCACCCTTTGCTCTGATTACTGCTTTGCATTCTCTTCAGCTTCTAGTCACCAGAAATGGTTTTCCAACAGTGTTGAAGGAGTTCCCAGAGATGCTTAGTACTTCTTGGTCCTTTTTCCTTCACTCTGCGGTTCAGCTCAACCCAAATCATCTCCTTTGGAGGCCAGGTTATTTCACATTTTTTGGAAAAGTACTACATAATTCCATATTCAATTCTATACATATATATAAATATTAACGTTTTGCTGTAAAATGTCTCATTTGTTTGGTCTATTAAGCTCAATTCTAGTTGCTGTTTTTTATTTTTGGAACACCTTGATTTGAATCTTCATAAAACTCTCAGGGCACACTGACCTGTTTCAGGTGTTTCCCCACTTCAGCACACCTGACTTAAATTGATGGCTGATTATCAGGCTTTAACTGAACTGATATCTGAAGCAGGTTTGTTAAAGTAAGAAAACATGTAAAAGATGAAGGACAAGAATGGAAACCACGGAGTCAGATGACTCTAAAACCGTTTCATTTTCCTACAACAAGTTTTTTAGCAATAAGCAGCTAACTTGGAGGAAAAAGGCTTAAAAGTTAAAAAAAAAACTTCAGTTTGTAGGATTGGGTTAATTGATATGTTATATTAATACTACTATAAAGTAGTTTAACATTTTGAAAATGTAATAAGTAAAACAAACTATTCAGTGCTGAATCTTATTTACAGCCTCCATTAAATAAGCTTAATAGGAAGGAGATAGTTGATCAGGCCAGCGTGTTACATTTCATTATATCATATTATGACTCTGCCTCAATTATATTTTCTCTCGCTTCTGTTAAAACCAAAAATCCAGGATGAAACCCAGCAGATGAAACGCATAAACCAAACACACCCAGCAGCAGCTTTGTTTCTTCTCAGTCACGTGATTTCTGGGAATCCGAAGCCTGAAACCATGCATTTCATCTTTTAACCACTGGAGGGAGACATTTCGTCATAAATAATAATTCCAAGCATAAGGTTCAGAATTAGAAGAAAATAGAAAAACTAACTTATCAACAAGGCGGTGAATTAATGGAGCCTTTTCAGAGTTGTAAATATATGCAAACCTGAGTTTGAGTGTTCTCTAGCAAAGCATCTAGTTTATCTGCAACAAGCAGATTGTAGAGCAGAAAAAGATAAATGGTAAATGGACTGAACTTATATAGCGCTTTTCTAGTCGTACTGACCACTCAAAGTGCTTTACATTGAAGCCACATTCACCCATTCACACACCGACAGCCAACACGACCCTCTGATTGCAAACAAACTACTCTACCACTGAGCCAGAGTCGCCCACAGGTGGATAACAGGTGGAGTACTGGGGGCGCCTAACCTAGGAAGGTCACAGAATGCTGAGTTCATCCTTTAACTGCCACATATTCTCTCCACTCATCTTCCAGTAACACCCAGTGAGACTGTTTCTACAGGGCCGTAAATCCATCTGGATAATCAAGACATAGTCAGAATTTGTCTAAATGCGGCAGGGACTCAAACCCAGACATGGATATAGGGCCAGTTTCTTGAATTAAAAGAGATGATTTTGCTGAAGCAAAAGGTGGCTGGGATGATGAGACAGGGCAGACAGGAGACATTAGGACTAGACACACTGTGAGGGGATTCAATGAACCAACAGAGACAGAGAAGAGGGGAGGAGTTTAAGTAACACAGCAGGGAAGGAGATTCAGGTGTGACAGATTGTAGACAGGTGTACTGATTAGGAGAGGAAGTGAACAGGAATAAGTGAGTTCTGACAGATATGACTGATAGTAAATCTGAATATCCAGTATGGATCAGAGTAGTAAGCATAACGTTCCCGGATGTGTACTACTGCCACAGTACCCAGCTGATGTACGCTACGCTATAGAGTGACATCGGCTACCGAGGAACTATCAACCATTGACACCACCACAAGTTCGGCGTACAAATGTAAAATGTAGCGATGTTACTGATTAGTTTAATTGTTTTTTGACAACTAATTAATCATTTAAAGGCCCAGCGTGTAACAAATTATGCTTTTTAATAAATGAAACCCAAAACACAATTTTAATGGCAGAGCAGTACTTGTAATTTAAAAATTTTCAATGCAGTATTTCTTCTCTTTATTTTGTGTCTAAACATGATTCTGACTAACATTATTAAATAAGGACCAAACCTCCCTTATTTTACAGGATTAAAGGTTCAGAATGGTGAATATTTAGAGAAACTCTTGGAGGTAGGGCTGGGCTTAAATATATGGCTTAAAACGAATATCTGAGAACTTTCATACCAAATCCAATTTCAGATTTTAATCAATTTTTCCTATCCTTTTTTTCGTAAAAAGAAATTGCAAGTGACAAAAAATATTGTCAAAAACGAGCAGATTGTGCTGAGTCATTGATGTGACGTTGTGTCCTAAACATGCAGACTCCAAACACAGTAATTCTACAGAGAGATTTAACTACAGGGAGATTTAACTACAGAGAGATTTAACTACCAGTAGATTTAACAACAGGGAGACTTAACTACAGGGAGATTTAACTACAGGGAGATTTAACTACCGGGAGATTTAACTACAGGGAGATTTAACTACCGGGAGATTTAACTACCAGGAGATTTAACTACAGGGAGATTTAACTACAGAGAGATTTAACTACCGGGAGATTTAACTACCGGGAGATTTAACTACCAGTAGATTTAACTACAGGGAGATTTAACTACCGGGAGATTTAACTACAGGGAGATTTAACTACAGGGAGATTTAACTACCGGGAGATTTAACTACAGGGAGATTTAACTACCGGGAGATTTAACTACCGGAGATTTAACTACAGGAGATTTAACTACAGGGGATTTAACTACAGGGAGATTTAACTACCGGGAGATTTAACTACAGGAGATTTAACTACCGGGGATTTAACTACAGGGAGATTTAACTACAGGGAGATTTAACTACAGGAGATTTAACTACCAGAGATTTAACTACAGGGAGATTTAACTACAGAGAGATTTAACTACCGGGAGATTTAACTACCAGAGATTTAACTACAGGAGATTTAACTACCGGGAGATTTAACTCCAGGGAGATTTAACTACCGGGAGATTTAACTACCGGGAGATTTAACTACAGGGAGATTTAACTACAGGGAGATTTAACTACAGAGAGATTTAACTACCGGGAGATTTAACTACCGGGAGATTTAACTACCAGGAGATTTAACTACCAGGAGATTTAACTACAGGGAGATTTAACTACAGAGAGATTTAACTACAGGGAGATTTAACTACCGGGAGATTTAACTACAGGGAGATTTAACTACCGGGAGATTTAACTACAGGGAGATTTAACTACAGGGAGATTTAACTACAGGGAGATTTAACTACAGGGAGATTTAACTACAGGGAGATTTAACTACCAGGAGATTTAACTACAGGGAGATTTAACTACAGAGAGATTTAACTACCGGGAGATTTAACTACCAGTAGATTTAACTACAGGGAGATTTAACTACCGGGAGATTTAACTACAGGGAGATTTAACTACCGGGAGATTTAACTACCGGGAGATTTAACTACAGGGAGATAACTACAGGGAGATTTAACTACAGAGAGATTTAACACCGGGAGATTTAACTACCGGAGATTTAACTACCAGGAGATTGGGTTAACTACCGGAGATTTAACTACAGGGAGATTTAACACAGGGAGATTTAACTACCGGGAGATTTAACTACAGGAGATTTAACTACAGGGAGATTTAACTACAGGGAGATTTAACTACAGGGAGATTCCGGGAGATTAACTACAGGGAGATTTAACTACCGGGAGATTTAACTACAGGGAGATTTAACTACCGGGAGATTTAACTACCGGGAGATTTAACTACAGGGAGATTTAACTACAGGGAGATTTAACTACAGGGAGATTTAACTACCGGGAGATTTAACTACCGGGAGATTTAACTACCAGGAGATTTAACTACAGGGAGATTTAACTACAGAGAGATTTAACTACCGGGAGATTTAACTACCGGGAGATTTAACTACCAGGAGATTTAACTACAGGGAGATTTAACTACAGGGAGATTTAACTACCAGTAGATTTAACTACAGGGAGATTTAACTGATTTACTAAGGAGATTTAACTACCAGGAGATTTAACTACAGGGAGATTTAACTACAGGGAGATTTAACTCCGGGAGATTTAACTACAGGGAGATTTAACTACCGGGAATTTAACTACCGGGAGATTTAACTACCGGAGATTTAACTACAGGGAGATTTAACTACCGGGAGATTTAACTACAGGGAGATTTAACTCAGAGATTTAACTACCGGGAGATTTAACTACAGGGAGATTTAACTACCAGGAGATTTAACTACTGGGAGATTTAACTACCGGGAGATTTAACTACAGGGAGATTTAACTACCGGGAGATTTAACTACAGGGAGATTTAACTACAGGGAGATTTAACTACCGGGAGATTTAACTACTGGGAGATTTAACTACTGGGAGATTTAACTACAGGGAGATTTAACTACCGGGAGATTTAACTACAGGGAGATTTAACTACAGGGAGATTTAACTACCAGGAGATTTAACTAACGGGAGATTTAACTACAGGGAGATTTAACTACCGGGAGATTTAACTACAGGGAGATTTAACTACAGGGAGATTTAACTACTGGAGATTTAACTACGGGAGATTAACTACGGGATTTAACTACGAGATACGGGAGATTTAACTACAGGAGATTTAACTACAGGGAGATTTAACTACCGGGAGATTTAACTACAGGGAGATTTAACTACCAGGAGATTTAACTACTGGGAGATTTAACTACCGGGAGATTTAACTACAGGGAGATTTAACTACCGGGAGATTTAACTACAGGGAGATTTAACTACCAGGAGATTTAATTACCGGGAGATTTAACTACAGGGAGATTTAACTACTGGGAGATTTAACTACAGGGAGATTTAACTACCGGGAGATTTAACTACAGGGAGATTTAACTACAGAGAGATTTAACTACCAGGAGATTTAATTACCGGGAGATTTAACTACAGGGAGATTTAACTACTGGGAGATTTAACTACCGGGAGATTTAACTACAGGGAGATTTAACTACAGGGAGATTTAACTACTGGGAGATTTAACTACAGGGAGATTTAACTACCGGGAGATTTAACTACCGGGAGATTTAACTACCGGGAGATTTAACTACAGGGAGATTTAACTACCGGGAGATTTATCTACAGAGAGATTTAACTACCGGGAGATTTAACTACAGGGAGATTTAACTACCGGGAGATTTAACTACCGGGAGATTTAACTACAGGGAGATTTAACTACAGGGAGATTTAACTACAGAGAGATTTAACTACCAGGAGATTTAACTACCGGGATATTTATAGGAGATTTAACTACGGGAGATTTAACTCAGGGAGATTTAACTACCGGGAGATTTAACTACAGGGAGATTTAACTACCGGGAGATTTAACTACAGGGAGATTTAACTACAGGGAGATTTAACTACAGAGAGATTTAACTACCAGGAGATTTAATTACCGGGAGATTTAACTACCGGGAGATTTAACTACAGGGAGATTTAACTACAGGGAGATTTAACTACCGGGAGATTTAACTACAGGGAGATTTAACTACTGGGAGATTTAACTACAGGGAGATTTAACTACCGGGAGATTTAACTACCGGGAGATTTAACTACCGGGAGATTTAACTACAGGGAGATTTAACTACCGGGAGATTTAACTACAGGGAGATTTAACTACCGGGAGATTACTACGGGAGATTTAACTACCAGGAGATTTAACTACCGGGAGATTTAACTACAGGGAGATTTAACTACAGGGAGATTTAACTACAGGGAGATTTAACTACCGGGAGATTTAACTACAGGGAGATTTAACTACCGGGAGATTTAACTACAGGGAGATTTAACTACCGGGAGATTTAACTACCGGGAGATTTAACTACAGGGAGATTTAACTACAGGGAGATTTAACTACAGGGAGATTTAACTACTGGGAGATTTAACTACAGGGAGATTTAACTACCGGGAGATTTAACTACAGGGAGATTTAACTACCAGGAGATTTAATTACCGGGAGATTTAACTACAGGGAGATTTAACTACTGGGAGATTTAACTACAGGGAGATTTAACTACAGGGAGATTTAACTACCAGGAGATTTAACTACAGGGAGATTTAACTACAGGGAGATTTAACTACCGGGAGATTTAACTACCGGAGATTTAACTACCGGGAGATTTAACTCAGGGAGATTTAACTACGGGAGATTTAACTACAGGGAGATTTAACTACAGGAGATTTAACTACAGGGAGATTTAACTACTGGGAGATTTAACTACAGGGAGATTTAACTACCGGGAGATTTAACTACAGGGAGATTTAACTACCGGGAGATTTAACTACAGGGAGATTTAACTACAGGGAGATTTAACTACAGGGAGATTTAACTACAGGGAGATTTAACTACAGGGAGATTTAACTACCAGGAGATTTAACTACCGGGAGATTTAAC